>JAPQRP010072276.1:0-18633 GCA_037367295.1 Apogon hyalosoma | reverse complement strand
TATCTATCTCTCTATCTATCTATCTATCTATCTATCTATCTATCCATCCATCCCTCCATCCATCCATCCACCCACCCACCCACCCACCCACCCATCCATCAAACAATTTTATGTTGATTTATGGTAGAAGCCTAACATTTTTAGCAAGCTCCCATTCTAACTTGGATTCCACATCTAAACAACTATCTCTGTTAGCACTTTTAATAGCTATCATACACCAATGTCTATGTAGAGGATTTTTTTCTGTGAAAATGCTTATGCTTGCTCCTGAATTCTCCAATGCCTCTGCTGTTATGTTAAAGATATCATGTATTGAGCAAAGATAAGGGACACCAGTGCCCTGAAGCACAACATCACTGATGCAACTGATACCAATGATGAGGCTACACTCTAAAAAAAATCCAGGACCTTTGTGAATATTACTTTCATAAAAAGATATACTACCTTAATAAAATAACTGAAAATCACGTAAGTGCTTATTTGAGTTAGACATGCCAAAATAAATGCTTAAAAATCCAGCAGTTAATTTTGGCTTATATTTACATATATTATTTAAGTTTATTTCACAAAAAGAAATGAGTAGTTGAGTAACAAATTATATTTTTAAGATATCCATAATATTTTCTGTAAATACCAGTGAGAATATTTGAGTATGGAGCACTTATACCGATCAGTTTCAAGAACTTTAATTACTACTCATTTTAACTCAACAGTCTTCCTCTCTAACAACAACTTAAGAAAGTAAGTTTTGAGAGTTGCAGACTGACGTGTGCCAGCCAGTGCTTTGCCTTTGGCTCCTCTTAATTTAAACTGTCTGGTCAGTCGGATCAGGCAGGGGACATCAAAGAAAGTCTTACTCCAAACTAACCCTAACCCATAACCCATATATTGACTTGAAGTACTCCTAGATTAAAGAATAAATACATTTTTTTTAAAATATGTAAATGTAACATATTGTGGTGTGCTTGCCGCATTGCATTGTGGGTATTGGTCATGTTGCTTGATTATGTGCTATTTTTCTGTGCAGGGGTTCCAACAGGGTTGTGGTGTTAGTGTGAATTTGGGGTTATTTTGTGTATGGCAATGTTTATTGACCTTTTTGTGTTTGTTTTTCATTTTTGTTGAGGCTCACCATAAGTGAAAGTCGTAGGCCTAACAATGCCTTACCTGTTCATCTATCCTGTTCACTGTTAAACTAGATCTTACACTTGTCAAGTTAAAAGCAAATCCTGTGCTCTTTAATTTCACTGAGTGAACTTCTTGCCAATCCAAGTAAATGTAGCAGATAAGTTTTGTTAAAACAAAAACCTCATTTTCAATTTTCAGTTTCATCTACCTAATATTTAAATTATATCTACTTGTTTTTTTTGAGTGGTTTGAATTTAGGGTTACTATTGCATAAACTTAAATTTTAAATATATCAACTCGAATTTATATTTCATGGTACTCAATTTAGTTATTCAGATCTGCTTCAATTTTTAATTACATTCACTTAATTTATAAAGTAAATCTAAATGATTTGACAGCTTTCAAATGTACTCAAAATTTTTAAGTTTAAAAATGTTACACAGATTAAATTGAATAGAGCACAGTTACAGTTTTTAGAGTGTATGCTACAGCCAACATGGCAAGAAATCCAGTACTGCCTTGATGTGCTTTGTGTAACTAATTGTGCCCATATAGAGGTATATTAAATTAGGCAAAAAGCTTCAATATCTACTTTTAATTTTGTAATAATTTCCACTGATTTGTCTATTCATTTGCTTTAATAACCACTGAGTACATAGAACAAATCTGATTAACATATCACATCAACTGCTTTTGTAATAACTTTGTTAAATTGTAAAGAGACTTTATAGACACCCTGTATATTGAAGGGGCCATATGACATCCCTGGTCTGAACAGGATGGGGACATCTGAATTTTCACAACACTGAGAGGACATACCATGCTTGGATCCTGCACCTGATCACTCTCCAAGACTGCCTGCTAGACCAGACTCAAAAAGTGCAACCTCTGCTGTAGCCGAGAGCATGGACTGTCACCATGGTGGACATGTTATCGGTGTGGACTGAGATACTTGCAGGACTGTACTTGATTAATGGAGCATTGTGCCCCTCTGGTTAAACCCCTTGTCTTCACTCACTTGCTTATCCTCACACCAGGGTATAAACTACCTGTCTCAGAAAAACAAGGGGATGTGTCTAAGTCAACAGGTTTATTTTTCATTCTTTGATTACAGCTACACATGATAATGTATGAGAGTAAAATATACAATCACATGCCCTGTGAAGCAGATGTAAAAAAGACATCTACTTGAGGGGAGGTCTGTTGAAGTGCGAAAAATCAGCTTGGCCCAAAAAGCTTGACAGTTTCTTTCGTGTCTTTTTCTCCACTGTGTAAATCTTCCCGTTATAAAACTTGTCAATATTAATCTTTTCTCAAGGAGGGATGAGGTGGACAATGTTTACATAAGACATTTCCAGTGTGGGCAGAGCGACAGCAGCTCAGCTCCACTCTTAGTCTGACTCTCTGCTCACACAGGACATCTCTTGTTTAAAAAGGCATCAACTCCTGACAGATCACTTTTGTACTTTCTGAAGAGCAGAAAAGACAGGCTGTAGTGATGACGGTGGGAACATATATGTGGCTAAATGGAAATATCACTGACAGATGTGGGAAAAGGTATGATAGAAAAAAAGAAAAACAACTCTGAAATAACTGAGGAAGAAAAGAAAGCAAAAGCAAAGTTTTACACAAAGAACAGACAAATTGAAAGACATGTAACTAGAAACGCAATATGAAATGCTGTACTTAGAATTGTATTTGGGATATTGAGAATTGCAAATTGCCATTTCCTAATTGCCAACTACCTGAGAGAAACACACATAGACACTAGTTTCATTTTCAACTCTGTCCAATTCACAGAAAAACAGTTAATGAGCTGGGGTTAATTAAAGGTGCTGATAACAGTAATCATTCAGCTAGAAGTATCAACATATTCAGGAAAGAGGAAAAAAATAAATAAATTAGACTTCTACAAGATGTGCTAAGACACCCATGTTTATAATCTGAACAACTGATACAATTGCTGCCCTTGCACATTGTAAATCACAGGAACAAGTAATTAATAAGTCAAGAAAAGAGGCAGAGGATGACAAGAAAAAGGGGAGGGTTTTAAGGTAGTGATTTCTTACTACTGGGGAAAAGAGGACAATGTGAATAAATGCAAGAAAACATATTCCAGCAAATAAATGAGATTGTATTGCAACTAATCATTATTTCAGACAGACATCATCATTACAATGCCAATACGGATCATCCTGTCAAACAGTGTAAAAAGGACCACTGCTTAGCTGTTGTGGTACAGGAAGAAATAGAAAGTGATGCAGGTCTGCTGTTGTCTTTAAATATGGACAAGCCCAGAACGCATTTGAGAACAGACAAATTTTGTGGACTTAAAACACAGGAAACCAATGTTTATGTCCTTTTATAACGTGATATTCTGTGTTTACTTCTGGTTGTTTTTGCTTCCTGTTATTTAATTTAGTCCTGTTTGTGAGCCTTTTTCTAACCCTAGAATGTGTTTTGTTTGGAGTCTACTACCTCACTAAACCTTGGCTATGACATATCATATGTCATTTTGGAAATGGACGTGTGGTGACTGTCAGAGCTTGATAATTATTTTCATTATCAATCTATTGCTTAGGTGTGTGGCACAGAAAATGTAAAAAAAGGCAATCCACATCCCCCAAATCCCAAACATATTCAGTTTACTGTCACAACAGGGTAAGGAATCCAGAATGTGTCCTAATTTAAGAAGCTGTAATCAGAAAATATTGCCCTTTTCTTAGAAAATGAGTAAAACCAAATACCTGACTATAAAAAATCTCTAACACTCAACTCAACAGCTGACATCAATTAATTGATGAATTTGTGCAGCTCTAAACTTAGTAAAAGGCTAAAACGTCAGGTTCTTTGACACACTGGCAACATTTATCAGCTCCTCAGTCGACAGCACAGTACATTATTGTATGAAATACTACATCTAACTGCAAACACTAAAACTCAAATTAAGCTAAGTTTATTAAGTTTCTTATTTCATATCTAATTCTACATCAAAATACATCATTATTTTTCTCAGGCTTATCTTAGATGAAATATGTAACTTCTAATAACCATCTACTGCTCAACCTGGGAACTATCTACTAATATTCACAATGGTAGTGGAGGGAAACCTTTCTTCTTTTTTTTTTTTGACTGTTACATTTGAATGCAAACCCATTTCCTTCAGGTTGTGTTATGTGCTTTGAACCTTAAACATCACACAGTTGGGGAATAATGATGATACAATCTACAGCTTCGCTAAAGTCTGAATTCTGGGTCAATTGTAGAAGGATTGAGAAACAATGGTGCTGTGTTTTGTTGCCAACTGCAACACTGAGGCACTCTGAATTCAACATAGCACTGATTCAAGCCTCTGATGGGCTTTTTGCACACAGCAAGAGCAACAAAGGCTATGGTTACTGTAGTTTAAGTTATCTGCTATGCCAAGGTAAGAGGAAAAAAACTGTGGAATTTGGTGTATGTAAACTTGCATGATGGTTATGCAATCAAGGACAGTCCAGTGTTGAAGAGGTATTGGAAGTAGCACAACACAAATCTACAAGGAAATGCAAATCAAAGCAAAAGAATACAGAATAAAAAAGAAAAAGTAGAAAAACCAAGGGAAAAATTTAAAGGAAAATAAAAGTGAAAGGATGTAATATAATGAGATGAAAAAGACACAATGAGTGAGATGAAAGAGGCCATGCCTTTCAGTTTCTAAGTAATTTAACCTCAAAGGTAGGTTTCATGTTCCAGTAATCTAAAATGCAATTTCAGGTGGTTGTTTTTATTTCAGTGTCAAACAGCATCTGCGTAACTGTTGTGTTTGGTCAATGTAAAAGCCACTAACAAAGCTGCAGAGGACATTAGTGGCACTGTAATGGACCTGTCTATGGCATCACAGGAAGCAAAAAATAAAAATTCTGTAACAGGCTGGTTTGTGCCAGTGCTGCTGAAGATGGGTGTTACTCAGAAGTGAATTGCTTTTTCCAGATATACCATTCACATCAGATGCAAACAATCACAGCCCTGTGTGTACACTGTCTGTGTGTGTGTTTAAAATAATCTTTCATTCTTGAAATACCTCACTGTCACTGGGGCTGAGAAAACCAGCTATTCCTTTTTCCTCCCAATAATCCCCCTCTTTCTTCCCCAAGTTTTCACACCAGAGTATGTGTGTCTCTTAGTGTGTTTGTATATATGTGTGTGTGTGTGTGTGCGTGTGCGTGTGTGTGCGTGTGTGAGAAAAGAGTGCACAGTGCCAACAGCTTCTTATCCATGGTCAACCCATACAAAATCCCCTACTTTAAAACGCACTCTCATATCAGCATGCAGCCACAGAATCAGGCCAGAATCCAGAAGGGCACAGGGTTGCCCACCCCAGGGTGCAGGGGAAACCCTGTCTGTTAGTGAGTGTGTGTTTGCAAAATAAGGGTTAGCTACAAAAGGGAGAATCAGTATTAAGTGTGGTTGCACAGTGTGTTACATTATTATGCCGGTCATAAATCTTCAAGATTCTCCCTGTCAAAAAAAAAAATAAAAATAAAAAATGAACCTCACTGCAATTTTGACCATATTTAGACAAAATAATTAATTATTCAGACAAGTTAAATAAGCAGATTAACCAATAACTGAACACCTTCATTTTAATATCCATTAAATCCTCATTAGCTGCAGCCCTTTTCTAAATTCATAGAATCAAACAGAATGAAATAACACATTATGTATTTGTACAGTAAATTCACAATATGAGAAGTGAATATCTACTTTAAAAATATTCAAAAACATTCAGTCTTGTCAGTGTAACTCCCTATAAATCTCACAGTGCGACAGGCAGCCAGGAGCTCATAAATCGGGTCAATTATGCTGCTCAGTTTGACAGTAAGTAGGTGCATAAGTAAGTAGGTGGTTTTGTGTATCTAAGCACAAGGATAATTCCATCTGCCATCATTTTGCACACAGTAACATTTCAGTTAAATGTTAAAAGAGTGCTCATTTCACATTTCATATATTCATATGTGAGTTTCACTCATCTAACTGTACTATAGCCTACATCCTAAGACTGTTTCTATATTTTTGGTCTTCCTTGTCCTCCTTTGTACCAGTTATTGGGGCAGATGTGAGCATAAAAATTGCATTTATATAACCTAAATTCTGTAACAATTGGTAATGAATGCTCTCATTTACATATTTAATTCCCTACCTGTCTGAGAACACATTCATTCATTCATCTTCTGAACCGCTTTATCCTCAAGAGGGTCGCAGGGGTGCTGGAGCATATCCCAGCTTTGTTTTGGGTGAAGGTGCTTCAAGACTATGACCCTTACTTAAGCATAAGAATGTGACATCACTCTCTAGACCATAGGTGTCAAACATATGGCCCATGGGCTAGAACAGTCCCATCAAAGGGTCCAATCCAGCCTGTGGGATGAATTTGTGAAATGCACAAGTTAAACTGAAGATATTAACAATCATGGATGTTAAAATCATTTTAGTTCAGGTTCCACATACAGACCATTATGATCACGAGTGGATCAGACCAGTAAAATACTATCATAATAACCTATAAATAAAGATAACTGCACATTTTTCTCTTTTAGTGTAAAAAGTTAAATTGCATAAATATGTTTACATTTACAAAGTATCCTTTCACAAAAAATGTGAATAACCTGAACAAATATGAACAACCTGAAATGTCTTAAGAAAAATAGCTGTAATTTTACCAATATTCTGCCAGTTAATAAATGTTTTGTGCATTTGTAGATCCACTGTGATCTGTAAGTTGTAATGCATATTTGTAATTGATAAACTGAGGCATAATATTGGTAAAATTGCACTTATTTTTCTCAAGAAATTTCAGGTTGATCATGTTATTCAGATTTTTAAGGACATTTTGTAGATGTAAACATTTTCATTATGTAATTTTTCTTTGTTCACTGTTATCATTTTACTGGTCTGGCCGACTTCAGATCATATTGGGCTGAATGTGGCCCCTGAATTAAAATGAGCTTGACACCCCTGCTCTATACCCTTTGTGCATCCCCTCTAGACTACCATAAAAAATGTGGCAAACACCATGGAATGGACCTCTTCCCTCTGTAGAAATAAACAATACATTCATAGAAAATAAAACACAACAACTGTTATTCTCAGCTGATCATATATTAATAAAAACATAATATGAATATTACTGCAAGTACAAATTATATTAAATTCCAACATTCGTCATAGTTCCCAACTGCGAGTCATTTTTGCACAAAGTGCTAACAAGCTTAAATGTGTTATTTTCAACAGGCTTCAGCAGTAAATGTCCTGTTCTTTAGGTAAGAAGGATGGAAGGTAAGGCAACTTCATTATAATAACAACAAGTGGTGCCAGGCACATCAAACCCCACCCCTCGCAAACATTTTAGCTCTTAATGGACATCTCCCTCTCAAAACGTGAGACTATGGGTTTGACATTTCAAGGTTGCTTAAGGTCAAAGGTCATGATGCCATTTTGGAGCCTACATGTAGTTTCCTATCTGTCAACAATAGTAACTGAGTACTTATCACCACTCTTTTTGGAGTTAAAACCATTTAAAATTGTGTGACCTTGATTTTGACCTTTCAAGGTCACTCAAAGTCAAAGGTCATTTTGAAGCCCATGCCAGGTTTCCTATCTGTCAATAATAGTAACTAACTCTCTATTTTCCATTACAGTCCATTTTAGTTTTTTAGGTATTGATCAAGTGACCCCTGACCTCTTTGGTCAACAATAGGTCAAAATCTATACACACAAGATGCAGAATTAAAAGACGAGCATTTTGGTGTTCACTGAAAGTCTCTAAGATGAATAGTTCAAAAGTTATATCCAAAATTTGATTTTGACCTTTATTGTGACCTTGACCTTTGACCTAGTCTTCAAATTTGGCTTTCAAGGTTCTGATGTCAATGTACATCAACACTGATAGCAAAAAGAAGCTATATGCAAAATTGAGTATACAGGAATGAAAAGGAAATTCCTGATTTGCCATATCTCTTATCATTGCAAAAACACATTTTTGGTGACCTTGACTTTTGACCTACATTCACCAAAATTTAATGGGATCTATTGTGGACCATCTCACACCTTTCCTGAAAATTTCATGGAAATTGGTCCAGTAGTTTTTGAGTAAAGTTGCTGACAAACAAACAAACAGACAGACAGACAAACAAAAAAAAAAAACAAACCTAAAACAATACCCCTTGCCTCCCCTTCAAAGGGGCAGGGTAACAATACCCTCGCCTCCCCTTTGGGGGGACGTGGTAATAACGTCACAGTAAAACCAGTATTTAAGACCTGCAAACCTGGTACTTAAGATATTTTTAAGCCTTAAAACCCAGATTAATGGATTTTAGATTTTTAAAAGACCTTTTAACACCCTTCAACCTTGTGTTTACCACACAAGCTTCATCCCAAAAACATCTAACTAATGAGATGAGGACACGTTATCACGGGGCTTTTGGAGTGATTTTGGTTGAAGTCAGTAACTTTCTTTTTAATGTTAAATTAGTAGAAAAGTGCTGAGGCAAATAATCCAGAGTTCTTTCACTGACGAAAATATAAAAACCAGTTTGGATTCAATGGGGCAAGGCATCTTTTCTGATTTGGCAGAGGAGGCTGTAATAGCACACAAAGCCTGATGAAAGGCCTGAATCTATTATTTTAAACACATACTCTCTCCCTTGCTCTCTAGAGAGACATGAGTCATGAGTCATCTTCATCTTGTATTTATATGGTAAAAAGACACACACACACACTCTCAGTGACTCATCTTTGTTTTATTCATGTGAACAAACTAATGTAACTGTAATTCAATCATTAATACACATCACCACATAGATATTTCTGTGCACTGATGTTCAGGAGCAGTGAGTCATCTCCATACATATCAATAAAATCAATTATTTCCCCAAACACACAATCATGATTTGCACGGTGACTCAGAGATGAGTCACTTCAGAGGTGTGTTTGAAGCAATTAGCTACTGGACTGCACATACTCACACAGCACAAAGCCAGAAAATGTCTGACAAACGTCATGTTTAGACAAGGAGTCACTATCACATCCTCAGTATGTTCTGTTACCTGTTTTTAACCGCTTAAAATGCTCCAAGAAGTTTATTATCAGTTAAAATCATCATGTAAAAATGTTATGATGATCAGCAACACAGAGTAGATTGTAAACAGGTAGGAATATAATTAGGTGAATATAAGGTCTGAAAATGTAAAAGTTCAGTTTGAGGACCTAACTTTTTTTTTTTTTTTTTAAACAAGAAGATATTAGAGATGTTGCAGAGCTGCCCAAACTATTTGACTGACAGGTGATCTCCAGGATGTGTGGTGTAGAACATGGTAATGAGCGCTGAGAATGGGGAGAACTCTTAACAAAAAAAAAAAAAAAAAAAGAGAATCCAGAGCATTACCATTTTAAGTAGGAGTTCATGAATGAAAAATATGGCGATATTAAAGGCTCTGCTTTCTGCCTTCCTCTATGTCCCTCAATGCCAAGTCACTCACTCTTCTCACATTCACCTCTGACTTCTTGTGATTTCGTACACAGTTTAAAATACATTTTAACAACAGAAATATCACACATGTATCACTCTGTAGTGTGTGTCTGCGTAGGGCTGTGTAAGAGGATGTTGTACTTTACTATTATCACAGGACTCGGATTAGGAAATCATCAATCAATCAATCAAATTGTTATTTATATAGCGCCACATCATAAAAAAAGTTATCTCATGACACTTTACATTTAAGCTGGTCTGAACCAGACTCTCAGGTTCATCATGCAGATTCACGTTTTCTAACCCCTGTCTGAATTATTTTATTTTAGGTTCAAAGAAATCAGGCTCTCCATAATTTCTTTCTTTTCTGGTACATTTCATCAGCCTGGTGCTAAAATCAACATCTTTCTCATCATTTTTACAACAAAGATATGTTATCTGATGTGATCTACAGCTGATGTGACCAATGCAGACTCCTTCACAGATTCTGGCTCCAATTGTGTCATACAAGCAACATGGCAGCTCCCATGAGTGTGGGATTTTAGTGTCATTATTACACAATGAGAAGAAACAGCATCATGTCGTTCACTTTTACTGTCTCTGATCAGACTCTGATGTGATACTTGAATGTGAATACAAAGTCTTGATTGAGTTTTTCTTTCCCTTCTTGTAATAAAAGGAGACCTCACTTTATTATTTTTTTCTTTTTCTGTTGTATTGATAATTTCTTTCCTGCTACTTTTATTATACTTTGAATACCCTGGGATTAATAAAGTATTCTGATTCTGATTTTGATGATAGACTGGCTGGTGGTGTACTCATATAATCTGACCAGGCTGCACAGTTCACATTTTATGCATTACAATGGAATTTAAGTTAATTCATTCAAATAAGCACTAAGCTTATTTGAATGAATTAACTTTATTTTCATTGCACAACGTACAACAAAATTTAACTACAACTCCAGTGGTATAAGATAAGATGAATAAGATAAAACAGATAAATAAAACAGCATGAGGCAGCAGACTGAGGGTTGCCGGTGCCAACTGACTCAACAACCTGATCCACAAGGCCAGTAATGTTGTGGGGATGGAGCTGGACTCTCTGATTGTGGTGCCATCAGGACAATGTTGTCCAAGATCAGGACAATACTCGACAATGCCACTCACCCACTCCATGACACGCTGGTCAGTCACAGGAGCACATTCAGTGAGAGACTGATTCCACCCAAATGCGCCACTGAACCACACAGGAATCATCCTGCCTGTAGCAGGAATGATCAGACTGTTTAATTCCACCTTATAACCTCATAATTTTAGTAACAACAATATTTTTGCACACTTATTTATGCATATTTCTTTATTTATCACATTGATAATATATTGTCTAGTATATAATGTACAAATTGTTGTTCTAATTGTGTCTTAATAGTGTTTTAACATGCATATGATTGGTGTATGTGTGTGTATGTATATATGTGTGTGTGTTTTCTATTTTTCTTTTTTGTTGTACTGATATTTCTTTCCTGTTACAGTCCATTTGAGTGTAATAAAGTAACACACAATCATTTATAATCAATAAGAACAATGAAGTAATCAATGTAATGCACAAAAGCAAAGTCCAAGAGTCACAGGATTAGCAAATTAGTTATTTTATGGAATTTGGGTAAAATATCAAAATCTAACATCAGCGTGAATAGGTCAACCTGGAGAAAGTCCGTTGTAGTGCAAAACTCCAAACATCCGTACAAAATGTGTGAAAGAACAAAACATATCAATAAGACACTGAGTGAACTACATTTTACTGTAGGTCAGGAAGGAAGTTTAACGACCATATCAGTCCTGTGCACTGGCTTCCTGTTGCTCAGAGAATAGATTTTAAAACAGCCCTGCTCCTATATAAGCCTCTCGAGCACCAAACAACATCTCTGGCGTGTTGGTCCCGGACCCTGACAACCTCAGAGTCAGGACTAAAC
Source organism: Apogon hyalosoma (assembly GCA_037367295.1). NCBI lineage: Eukaryota > Metazoa > Chordata > Actinopteri > Kurtiformes > Apogonidae > Apogon > Apogon hyalosoma. Next base: position 7,021 of record JAPQRP010072276.1, on the reverse strand, counting down.
ACGGTGAAGCTGCGTTTCAGTTCCATGCAGCTAATCTCTGGAACAGTCTTCCTGGTGACATGAGACAGGCCTCTACTCTGACAATGTTTAAGTCCAGGCTGAAAACGGCTCTGGTCAGCTGTGCATATAACAACTGAAAGTGTTCCATTCTATTTCCCTGTGTATGAATTGTGCTAGAAGCTGCTCTGCCCTAGTGGAGTTAAGAGGATTGTTTTAGGTTTTCATACATAGGAAGACAGTGTCAGTATGTTTTGTGGTCTAGATGCCAGTATGGTCTGCCCGTTGTCATGGACATGACTCAGACTTATTAACACCACTATTCTAAAGCACTGCAGGCTACCCCCCCACACACACACGCACAGATAACTGCCAAGAGCACCCACAGACTATAAAATACACAAACATGCAAACATGTATGAAGTTTTCAAGAGAACTAATAAACACATATGACCCCCACACACACATCTGAACAGACGATGACACAAACAAAAGGGTACAGTTACATGCAACCTGGAAAACACAAACGCCTCATAATGTGATTCCCTGTGTACCTTCCCTATCCCCTTTCCAAAACTCCCACAGTTCCTCTGCAAACAGTAAGAAGGAAAAAAAACAAAACATACACACACACACACACACACACACACACACACACACACACACACCAAAGCAAGCCCCCACCCCTCCTTGCTCCTTTCTTTCATTCCTGTCCTCAGAAATGTGCAAACAATGTTAAACAAAAGAGACAAGGCCCATAATACAAGAGAAGAAATGTAGGGGTAGGGGAGGGACAGACGGAAAGACAGAAAGAGTGGGAAGGGATGGGAGGGGTGGTGTGTCGAGTTTGTGCGTGGAGCTGGTTTGAGCAAGGTGGGGGAATGTTTTCATTCATATTTTCCACCCAGTTAGTTGGGAGAGGTACAAGAGAGAGAGAGAGATGGAGGGAGAGGGGAAAGGAGACAGGAGGAGTAGTGAAAGTGAGAGCAGATGGGAGACACTGAGTAGAAAAAAAAATAAAAGTTTAGTGGTAGTTTTCCATTTTAACTCTTTGTGTCTTTCATACATCATAATACATCAGTGCTGAGGTTTGACTCATAGCAATATGCATATTTCAACAACATAATCAAATGTTATTTTGAAATGTGGCAAAAATGTTGCTCCTACAGATTAATTCATTTCTCACACACAGCATTTTTTGTTCTGCCAAAAGATTCATCAACCTAATTTACAGTAATGTGTGAGGCATATTTACTGTCAGTTTTGGCAGTATCCCAGTATATCACAATATCATGCTAGCATAGTTAGCCTTGAAATTTGTGCCAGTATTATGAAACAGTTATGATCTGTTCACACATACTCCACAGACTGAATCTGTAACATATGCTCATATTGGAGAATTTGATCAACAGTGAGATGTCATTTGCTTTTGTACAGTTACACCTGAATACACCTGAATACCTGCTGAAAACATATTCAGATACAGCCTAAAGCAGACCTTGAAACTACAGTGAAACATGAGATCACTCTGTCCTCAGTGTTGACAGGAAGAGCAATGGGCAGCATGACTTGAGGCAATCTGTACAGGTGAAATTAGTAGTATCAGTGATTCATGTGGTCAGTGGTATGACTTCTGCTGTCTGCTTTTACATTCCTCTCCCCACCTCCCTTTTTTATTTGAGAAATTTTATATGAGTAAAGAGGTAATTTCTTACCAACAGTTTACAATATTTGAGTGCCTTAACTGTTACAACAATAATCATTTCCAGTCACTTCACGTATCTGTAAAAAATCTTCCAGCTTCTTTCCAATAAGCTATGAGGCAGAAATTCAGATTCATACTGAACTTTCATTATGTGAGCTGTTTTTCCTTGTTTTTTTCTCTGTTCCATACTCTGTACCATACTTTTACACGATGTCCAAACAGTGACTCGAACCAATTTATGACTTTTAGGGGTGTCAATCTACCATCAAATCCTTATTCTTTATGTCCCAACCATACCTTCAACCTTGGATATGTAGTGTTTACTAATTAATTGCTAGACTAAAAAGTCTTCACCTGGATTTAACTTAAGTAAAATATTTCAGATTCTTCCATTGCATAATGACTACAGTCATTAATGTGTTCCAACAATTTCTTCATCCATAACTGATGAAGTGAGTAGCTTCTCATTTGTTAAACATCCATCAGTTTGACAAAGAGCATAAGGATTGGACTGTGTTTCAATGGAAACAGGTCATGTGGTCTGATGAGTCTGGATTAACCCTGTTTCAGAATGATAACCCATCACGCCTAGTTCCTACAGTACAAGCTTATGGGGGCAGTGTTATGGTCTTGGGTTACTTCAGTTGGTCAGGTCTATGGTCATAACATTATGTGTCCATAAAATGAGGTCAGCTGAACCTGAATATACTGAATGACCAGGTCTGAACATCAGTGGAATTTTTTTTCCTTCCCTGAAGACAAAGACATATTCTGAAATGTCAAATCTCAGGATTTATCAGGCTCTAATTATATATATATATATATATATATATATATAGTTAATTTGGGGTGTGGGTACAGACAAATTTTGGTTCGGTAAGGGGGTCTTTGGTTCGATACGTTTTCGGTACAGTGAAGGGGGGGTGCGCTCTGTAACTACCAGGATATTTCTACAAAATATTGCTCAGTCATTTGTGCATCAACAGGCACCCCACGCTATGTATTTTTGAATGTTCAGTGTTCGTTTATTGTAAACACTGTAATTTACTGAGTGTCTTTGAACACCTCACAGTATTCCCTAAGGTGCTGTGAACATGACCTCAAAGTAACGCTGCAGCAGAGGCATGGTGAAGGAGAAGAGGAGCAGGACGTCCGATCCGGCTTCTGTGCCTCTGTTCTACTCTCTGTTGTCATGTTTTCTTTGGTTTTTACAGTGGTGCTGAGAATTTGTCACTGCTGAATGTATAGGAAGCCCTGCACATGGGTTCTGCTTGTGTCCACCCTGCCTCCTGAGTGTTTGCGTTCTTCACATCGACTACATGTATTTGTTCGGTACACCTCCATATTGTATCGAAGGCCCCGAACCGAAACGGTTCGGTACAAACAAGTGCACCGTTACACCCCTAATATATATATACTGCAATTGATTTCGCGTTGGTGCTTTATATGAGGGCTACACGTTTTGGCCAAAAATAAAATCCTGTTTTTTTTTCCTCTAAAAACTCAATTTTCAATTTCAATTTTTGTGTAAAACTACAAAAGACAACAGAAGTCAGCATATTGTTTTCGTGAGCAGCCCACAATGCAAGACACTGCTCCCTATCTCAAATCTGTTATGGTATCACAAATTCCCCAAAAATTCCATGATGGGCCCACAGAAGTTATACCAATGCAAGTCAGTCAGGCATCAGTCATGCGTGCATGCGTACATGGACCACATAATATGAGTGACCCCATGTTATATTTAAACTGGGGGATCTGTGCATTGAAGAAACTGACCCAGGACACGCTGGAGGGATTATATCTCTGGGCTGGCCTGGGAACTCTGTGGGATTCCCCCAGAGCTGGTAGATGTGGCTGGGGAGATGGCTGTCTGGGCTACTCTGCTGAGGCTGCTGCCCCTGCGACCCGGATCAGAAGAAGACGGTACGGTATGGATCCATACAGGACAACGTAAGATGAGTGATCCCCATGCAGTTGTATTTGACTTGGGGGATCCCTGCGTGAAACCACAGCTCACATTAGTATCACTACTACAGGCCCATCACAGATTTAAGGTCCGTGGTCATTACACAGACTTCTGTGAAAGACCGCTCTCACAGATAGGAGGAGCCTACGGTAGCCCACAGGTGCACAGCTCTGAGGCACACGGCCCGGAGCCATGAGAGAGATGAAACTGATTTGACTATTTCCATTTTTAAAAAATCGTCCTACTTTAAAAAATCGGATTTCAATTTAAAATCGATTAATCGCATAGCCCCGCTTTCTATACTGCTTTACAGGCCACTGAGTGTGTGTGCATGTCCAGGCAGGCAAAAGCTCGCCCCAGCAAGTCTCTCTCTCTCTCTGTCTGAACATGCATCACGGGGAAGCCCTACCTCAGTGAGAGACAGCAGACAGAGAAGTGGTTTTAGACTCAACACACATCAGAGCCCTGCACAGGTCCACCACTTTTCCAAACCCACACCTGCCCGTACCCATATACATCAGACCCGCAACCCAACCCGACCTGCGATTAAACACATTGTCTACACAGTAACTCATGTTTAAGTACCCACGGGTACCTGACCCCAAGCAGGACTCTGACACACATACAATACTGTGGCACGCTATTAAAAGGAAATACGTAGATAACCATGGCATTTTTATACTGCCGTTTTCATTTACATCCCTATGCAGTACAGGAATTTATTTTTAAAAAGCCCCCTTTGGGCCTTATGTGTGCATGTGCCTGTTTTATACTAGTGTATACTAGTCAAGGAATAAGAAAGGGTTCTATTGTTCAGTACAGAAAGTGTTATTTCATTCAGTACTGGATCAGGTCAAGCGGTTATGGTGCTACAGTTTTACTGTTCAATGGGCTGTAACTCTTAAACTAAAAAACCTACAAAATTATATTATACATATTTCTGTAGGTGTTAGTACATATTTTTAACCTGGTAAAGGTGGTGATTTTCCCAACTTTACTTTTCAATGTTAACATAAAAAAATGCTTGGTTATGGAGCTACAAAAATGATACAGCAGTTTATTATAGTTTGCTCAAAAGTGCATACCATGCTGCTCTTGCTTAAATATTGTTACAAACTGGCATGGATATGCTACATAACCTATTTATTTATCATACTACCAATTTTTGACCAAAAAATGTGTGTATTTGTGAACTTATGGGGAAGAGTATCGGTTATGGTGCTACGAGTCTACTATTGTTACGGAGCCACAGACTACTGTGTCAATATGGCATGAAGACTTTTATTGTAAAAAAATTTAAAAAAAGCAAGTCCCAAATGTTCCATAACTTATTTATAGTACACTGTATGCAAACTTCATAACAATAAATATGTTAAATTCACATAAAACAACATAATCTATAAAAATAATGCACTACTGGTGAGCTTTTCCAGTGGCACATCCTTGCCACCACACCATATATTTCATACAAAAAAATCATCACTGTTACATTAGACTTATACATATGTATGATATATAATAGTACGCCAGGACAAAGGTCCTGCCCCCTCAATTCAAAGTTTGTAAAGCTTCAGGAGAAGGAAAAGGAGGAGGAAAAGGCAGGTTCATTCTCACTTCAGTCTGTGCCGCACCCCTCCCTCACCCATATAGTATTGAGTGGGACAGAAACCGCCTCCCCCCAATTGAACACTCCCCCCCACACACACCACCACCATGGACCGGTACGGACCAAGCCATGGGCTACCTGTACCGTTGCACCCCTAATGGATGGATGGATGGATGGATGGATGAATAGACAGACAGACAGATATATACATACTTTATTAATCCTGAGGGAAGTTCAAACGATAGTGGTTCAGGGAGCATGAGACTTTCACACATGGATTGGCCAGATTGGAATCCCATTGAGAATCTTCGGGATGTGCTAGAGAAGATGGTACACAAGGATCTGAAATGGATTAACTCTGCTACCAAGTACTCACTTGTTAACTGCGCACAGTTTAGGACCTTAGATACTTTATGGCTTCTTCAAAACAAAGTGCAATGGAAGCTGTGTGGTGGCCATATGAAATTCAATGGGTTTCTCTCTGTCAGCACGTGTGTAAGCTGGGCTGAGAGGCTTTTCAGTAAAATCAGGAACACATTACTCCCCTTTAATGTCAATGTGTTAAAGTGAGCTCAATAAATAAACTTTTACACCAACAGAATAACGAATCCAATCTGACACTTAGTTATTAAAACAGAGGATATTTTGTGGCTTTTTAATACGAGTGAGTTTTGGAGACCATCAGACTAACAAGCTTTCCACAGTCATCCTGTCCTCGAGGCCAGAGAGGAATGTCACCTAACTGAGTCACAATGTTCCCTATGTTCCTTTTAGGAGGAAACACTAATACCTCTTTATATAAATGATTACACAACGCTCAGCCAGTTCACATGAGGGAGGCAGCATTGGTGTGGATATGTGTGTTAGGGAGGAGTGGGGGGGTTTGGCTGATACTCAGTCAAGCAAATACATACAATCATTCACATAGGAAAAAGATGAAAGTACAAACACAGACAACTGCGCACAACAGACAAGCATGAATGCAGGGCTGAAACAATTTCTTTGAGTAATTCGAGTACCTCAATTACAAAAAATTATCGAGGAATTTTCTCTGCCTCGAGGAATCGCTTATTTAATTGTAAAGCTCAAAATACGGCATTTCACATGGACTACTTAATGTGGCACATTGCGCTTACATCAACTCGCACAAAGGAAGATGACAGAGGACATGGAAGTGTTTGAATGAAGCAGCTGGAAGATTGAAGAGGAGAGTGAATACAACAATGATGATGAAAGACAAAAAAACACAATACAAAAAAGACAGAAAATGTCAAAAGTGTGGAAGCATTTCAGACTGAAGAGTAAGGTGAACACAGTGACATGTATCCATTGTAAAACGGCCCTTCCATACCACAACAGCACATCTACGATGTTGTAGCATCTCCTACGAAGACACTCAGGATGGAGCGGAGGACTTGAGATAAAATAAAATAACGTAGCGCAAATCAATGAGATTAATGTAAATGTACCTTACTAACATAACATTAGCGATGTGGAGGGCTAGGTTTCTATCAAATGTGTGGCTGTTTATTATGATTGTGACAAACATAGATTTAGGCAGTGAGCCGTGATTTGCACAGTTAATTTATCCAAATCACAGACAAAATGGTGCATGGCTTGCTGAAAGATTTCCCTTATCTTGTCACAGCCAATTACCGTATTTTTCGGACTATAAGGCGCACTTAAAATCCTTTCATTTTCTCAAAAATCGACAGTGCGCCTTATAATCCGGTGCACCTTATGT
>JAPQRP010072269.1:0-18636 GCA_037367295.1 Apogon hyalosoma | reverse complement strand
ACCAATCAGACTGGTCCCACTGAACCACTGGGAGTGGACCAGTACACATGTGGAATCGACCCAAAAGACTGGAGACGACATTAACGACGGCCGATGGAACGGAACACACCAACAGACTCATGTCACCGACGACAACAGACTGACGACGACCGACCGCCGAACATTGGGTCGGTGTGTGTTCACCTTTACAGGTTCTTGCGTGAACTGAAATGCTCGCTAAAGGCAGGATGAAAAGCTTTTGGTGCCACAATGAGGTTTTTTGTGTTTCCTTACTGTTGCTCTTGCCTTTGATACTTTGGAATGTTCTGTGTTAATCTGTGGTTTCTCTTTGTCTTTCGTTCACCTTTGTATATTGTTTCGACTTATGCTCGAAGTAAACTTCAAACTTTATGGCTCTGGTGAGGTAGTCATCCAGAAATGGAGGACATCCAGACTTTTTTTTAATTTTATGTATTAATTTTTTGTTATTTTTATGCAGTACTGATGATCCTTTGTAGTCTTTTTTTTTTTTTTTTTTTTTGCAGCTGAGCAGCCTGCATACCACACTGTGATTCAATATGTCAGAAGACTGTCCATGCAGAGCAGTAGAAGGCCACCACAAGTCTAAGAAGTGAAGACCTACTGAGATTTAGTTTTTTTACTCAGACTGTGGTAATTTCATCTTCTTTGTGGTTGGGTTACTGACAGCTGCAATGACCAATCACTGTTCAGATTTCCTCAGACATGACTCTTGAAAAAGTTTTGCTTCGGAGGGGGAGGAAGGAGCAGCAGAAGGCAGGTTCTTTCAAATAGCGGCGTCGTTCCTTCATGATACCATCTCCTGCAGCTCTAAGGAAGCCAGAGCAGCTGAAGGACCGACCGCCCGACGTCCATCATGTGTTCTTCTAGACTAGAAGCAGGACTGCTCTCACTCCATACCCCCACTGCCACGTTAACTTTGCGTTTTCCTTCCCTGCGAACATCCAAACCGGGTCCACACATTCACTCAACCCACAAAGCCCTGATGTTATTGTGCTGCTAAATTTAACACCACATTTACATATTGTGTTTATTTGTAATTTAATGTTTGCATAATGTCTCATCTGTAATGCAACATTTATATTCTGCTTGCGTTAATACTGTGCCATGCATAATTGTTGGGTTTTTATATCTTCTTGTGCTTCCTCTGAGGAGTCAAACCCATCACACATAATCTTCTGTACAGTGGAAAACTAAAAGGAAAAAACTGTTTACTAATGCCAGTCGGCTCATGTCTCAATCTACACTTTTCTCTGTGTGTGTTGGTACTCTATTATCAGGAAGGATTTCAACCCATAAACACCCAAACACCCACCAGCGACCACAATCATCTGCTGATGTAAAATGTCTGATCACTTTTGAACCACTAAATCTATTGATATGTTGAAATAATTGGTGTAAAATATAGTTATTACTCTTTTCATGGTCATCAGATATGACCCATTTGGACGTTCAGAGGCTCTGTAGTTACCGTGGAAACACCGTCATCTACAACATTGATTCACCAGTAAAACCCATGGAGTTGGATCAACGACAGTGGACGGACACACTGGGTTTTAAGTTCTGTTCTTGATATATTTGTTGAAGAAGTCACTTTTTGTTCAGTTTTCTGTGTTTTGATATAATAACCTTTGAATTTACTCTGAGTTTTCATGAACATCTAAATTAAGTATAGGTAAATAAATATAGGAAAATACAGGATTTACAGTGAAAAATACTAAGGATAATATTATAATAAATGATGATAAATCATTTAAGAAAAGTTAAATAGAGAGGAAAAAATCATTTGGGAACTGACACAAAATTAACACTGGGGTCTTTATGGGTTAACATGATAAACAGGGCCGGTTCATGGGCACATGCATTAAATAACACACCATTAGCGCGGTTAGGGTTAGTGATTAGCGGCTAGTACGATTAGCGGTCAGGGGTTAGGTGTAGGGTTAGCGATTAGCAGCTAGTGCATTGACACACCGTCAAATGACATTAAATAATGCGAAAGGATGAAAATGCATACATATAACACACCAAATGGAATAAACTGGTGTCACATACAACGCAGTTTCTCCACCAAACCAACCTGCTTCATCCCTAAATTAAAATAACTGAAAAATATTCTATTTTGTCCTTATATCTGGCCAATTTCAAACACACCGAACTAATAAGAGTGTATTTATATCTGATTGGTTGGCGTAGCTGTATAAAAAGTCATACATATGTTGTGTATGTGATGCTTCTACATTTATCTGGCTGATGTTTCTTGGTAATTGTGATTATTTTATTTTCTGTTATACAGAATCACTTTCGAGGTGTAACGTTTAACTAAATTGGCTGCTCGTGTCTGTTGCTATAGTTACACTGTTGGCTAACTTCTTTTACATACACCACGGTAGCAGCACTTGCTCCAGCAAGTTGACCGAGGCTTATGCTGCATTCCAGAGTGCTGGGAGGTAGAATTTATCTCACCTGGAGTTAACGACATCCCACCTCGAAGTATTCCAGGCGATCCACGTAGAACATAAACAACAACCATGGAGATCGTGGATTTAAACTCCTATTTGCTTTGTTACTGAAGAGGCACTGTGACTGTCGACAGTCCAGGGTTCTCATGTACGCAAACGAGATGGAAGAGGGGAAATGACGAATGAGCTAATTATACATTGTGAAGTTTTTTCTTTTTCTTTGTGAACTTGGACACTGTGCGCTGCCATTGTTGTGTTGACGTCATGTTGTAGTTCAATGAGGTCGGGGTACTTCAATCTGGCCCCACTTTGCACCTAGGACCTCCGGCTTGGACAGGCGTTCCAATGAATTTTACAGAGTTGGATGTCGGCAGCATTACTAACGACGTAGCAGCCGAGACGATTTCTAACTAACATACCGCTCATATGAACACAAAACTGCCTTGCTAGCTCAGTCTGATAATAACTAAGACATCTGTTGTAAAAATAAGTTTTCCACGGGCAGATTTAGTACTTACATTTTTTGTGGATATGTTCTGAAGCCCACGTGATCACTGCTTACTTTAATAAATGAGTCTGGGGCTCCGTCATGAGAACATCAGACCCTGGGAGCTCCCTGGGTAACTCATGTATTTTTCAGACTTAAATAAACCCATCTCCTTCTGTCATGTAAATATTTCATCTTCCCTTTACAGCGCTATCTCTCAGGGCACTTTCCCTTTTACTATTGATTCTTATTGTACTCCGTGATCATGTTTTCTGGCCACTGGCCCTCTCTCTCTTCATGTCTAGGCTCTACCACATTGTGTGTATTCCCTCCCCTTCTCTGTTTTTGCTGTCTCCAACACCCACTCATTCACACATTCTCTCTAGTGATATCACAGTTTGTCTTTCACAGACACTGTATATTTTCAAGCCTGACGGAGCAGACTGGTTATTGGCTGAATACAGCAAAAGCTTATTGCGGTCAAAAGGGATTTCAGTAATTTTATCAACTTTTATCACACTCTGGAAACGGAAATGCAGAAACATCAAGAGGTCGTGGACGTGACTAGTGGGCTGTAATGAGAGAAATGAGGTGCAATATGGGCATCTTTGAAGATTTTAACAGATGAATATCTTCAAATTCTGCTGCTTTGGAAGATGTTTTATCTCTGATATGTCTGCACTGTTTCTACAGCTAAATTAGAGAATTACTGTTCAAATGACTTAAAAAGATGTTCATGTTCTCAGCAAAGTCCAAAAGGCTGGTTAAGTGCATCAGAAAGAAACGCTTGCATTGCAGAAAGAAAAACTTTATACTCAATACGAGTCAACTTTAAGGGGTTGTGTGTAGTTTTTCTACTTTGAAATATATTTAGCCCTGTAACACCAAACATATCATATTTGATCCATGAGTTTCAAAGCCCTCTACATGATTAGTGTGATATTTTTTGTCTTGAAAAACCTGATGTATACAATTAGATACACACAATACACAGATAATCCACTGGGGGGAAGAATTCGTTCACCAGAGGCCTTTCCAGTGACACTATAAGACTGACATTAATGAGGAAGGAGGAAAAACTGTGACCATTAAGAAAAGGAATTAACAATATGTTAGACATGTTTGTGTTATATTATGTTTTTGTGTGTTAAAAAATAATAACATTTGAGTATTGAGACCTGATGTATCAAATATGATACAAAATTGAAACTCATACATGGAAACTAATATTTGAAAAAAAAAAATCTTTCTTTGGTTGTTCAGAAGGACCAATAAAGGCTCCAGTTTCAAAGAACTGGAATTTTCTGCCAGTGATTTAATAGTTCAGGCTTTACAGGGTTAAAAAAAACAACCCTAAGATTATCATTACAGTTCTGAGGTTGATGTCCATTCTAGTGCCTTATTTAGTCCAAACCTGTCAAACTTCAGTTCCTCTCTTTGTCTTTTTCTGTTCTTCCACCTGTTTTGACTCTAAAACACTCAGTAAAACAAACCACTGGAGAAAAGGAACACGAGCACAAACTGACAGCAGCTTTAATGATTAGCTGGGTTTGCATTACCCTCAGGAATGCGCAAAATGTAAATTACGCAGTAGAAAACTGACAGTTTTTGTGACATTTCGATGTTTCCCTTACCAAAGATCACAAAAAAGTTTTCACTTTCTCATGAGGTGATTTTTGAGATGTTTCTATATGAAGTATAGTACAAAAGTGTACCACAGTGCTTCAGATTCAGAGTTTATCATGTCTTTTATGGATTGTGATTGTCTCTCTCAACTCACCGTATTTTTTTATTAGTACGTTTTGGGTTTTTTTTTTTTTTTTTTTATCAATTACTAGAAATTCCAGGTGACCCCACATGGGGTCGCGACCCCAAGGTTGAGAAACACTGCTCTAATCTGATACACAGCTGATGAGAATGTAAGAATGTCACCGATGTCTTCGATGTAAAAATAACTGCATCATCTGCATACGTGTGAAAAAAAGACCTACATGCATTCAGATTAAAGCTGTTCAAGAGATTTATTTTTTCAATTGACAATTTGTAGGAGCAAACTGTTACAGAATATCTCAGCAAAGACCAACTGATCTCACTTGACGTCTCTACCACTGTGCATCCACTCTGCTTTCAAACAGATATTCTTGCTGCTGTGAATTAAAAACAATCCAGTCTGAGAACTATAGGAAGCAGATTTCACATTTTAATTGCTTGCAGCGACAAGTCACCCCTCATGTTTCCTTTTTTTTTTTTTTTTTCAGTGCCACTTAAAGTCTGTAAAGAACCTTAAAGGAAGTCATGAAATCCTTGCATATTTTCTGCCTTTGTGGTGTCAATCTTAAACTTTTCAACCCATAATATTCCCACACCAGACAGTTCTTTAGCCATTTGTACTATGACATAATCAGAATAACAGGAGGTCAAAGCAAGGATAACATGTAGAACGTAGCCTGAGGCGCTGAGGCGGGTGGGGGCGTGAAGGCATTTATTTTACTGCTGCAGCATCACGGCGGGACTGTGCTGCAACAGTGACCGTGGAGAGCAGGCTGCGCTCTGACAGTGATGCTATTTAACACGATCATGTGCCCTCAGGGCCAAAGGTCTGTCCACATTATGGTGGAGTGGTGAGCACAGGCCCAGAGCGCTATGTGCATTTGAGTGCGTATTTACAAAATGGCCTCGTGTACAGTATTTGTGGAGGTCCAAACCCTGCAAATGTGTAGCAGCCGTATGGTTTTACTCCCTCAATTTGGTGTTAAATGGCGCTTTATTCCCCTGAAATGGAGAGGTCAGGACGCACTTAGCTTTGACTATCAATTGCTAAATGCTGGTTCTATCATCTCTAATTTGTGGATGGCAAAGAAATTCGTTAGCAAATCGGCCAAGGATCATGTGAGGAAGTGTTTACGACACGAGAATCAGCATGGAAGTGTGTGTGTGTGTGTGGGGGGGTTGTCAGTAAATGGAGAGAGAAGGATGGAGTCAAGGCTGCAGGATAGAAAAGATGAACTAAAGACCAAACAATTAAAGGAAGAAGTGTCATTTTCAGTTGAACCTGATTGTCAGAGCTCAATCAAATGCTAAATGACTTTATTTATACTGTTGACTGTCACCAGGAAGTAATTTACACTCTTTCTAGATTTAACAAAAATGACCATAAATGTTACTTTTAGTCTTAGTGGCTATGAAATATAAGATTTTTAGATTTATCAAATACATATATGCTTTTTTTTTTAAACAGTAAAATCGGTTGTGTTAGCCAGCTAGCAAACAACAGCTAACACCAACACGCTAGCAAGTGAAATGCGGCTAACTGGCTAAAGAGCTAAGGGGAGGGGGGCAGTATATGGAGAGAGAAGGGCACAGGATAGAAAAGATGAACCAAAAACATTTTTAGTTGAACCTCAATAGTCACTTTTCCTTTGGACATCTGCGCAAAACTTTATTGATATTTACTAAATGTCAAAAAAAAAAAAAACAGAAGTGCTTAATGTGGGTTTTTCCATTAAATCACAAATGCGACGATTTGTTTATTTATCACAAGATGACACGAGAAGTCATTCCATACACATGGCGACAAACGTAAATATCGTGTTAATTTACTAATATATTCATTATTATTATATATTCCCCCTCTATCTTGTACTAAATTAAAAAAAATATTTGGTTTCCTGGTGTGTCCATACATACCGACACGTTTCTTTTAAAATTCTTCATCTTCGCTTGTTCACGTGACTTTAGTTGTGCAAAAAGGTCTTTTCATTACAGTTTTACATGATATACCAGTTGGTCTACGCCTGAAAAACCACCTCTTGCCAACGCAAAAACTTTTAATCGAAAAACAAGAGTTTTGGTGAAATTGTCATTTTTCCATTAGGTAAATTTTTATGCACAAGTTATATTTGAGCAATTTGAGGATCAACAGAAAAGCGACTAGTAACAGAGCTCAATCAAATGTTAAATGATTGCTTTTATAAAAACACCCTATCATGTCGCTTTAGGATCAGATATGCGTAATCTAAAAACCCATGTGCATGTAGAACCGACTGCTTTTTCCCTGCAACTGTGAAAAATAGATTTTCCCTGGAGACTACACTGTTTGGTGTATGGAACACAATTAGATGGAGTGTTTTAATTAAAGCTGCAACCCACCTGTATATTGAAGAGGGCTAGCAGGGGCTTTTTGTGCCAGTACAACACCTAAAGACTCCTCTCACATTTAATTAGATGTTTTTTAAGTTCTACAGAGGTGGTTTGTATCTCTTCTGTGTGATGGTGTGTGTCTCTGTAAACACATTAAAGCTCTCCAACAGACACAGTTGTCATACATTTGTCACCATGTCACTCTTGAAAAATGTCAACAGCGTAAATGCAAATGACGTGTGCACTGCGAACCCTTGTATCTGTACATTATACATTCAAATTGGAATTTCACTGCTGTCAGTCTCTGTATGAGTTCATCAGTGTCATGATATGAATGTGATTGGATTTGACTTGTGTAATCAAACGTAATCGGCCTCGCTATCAACCTCTACTCTCTTTGGATGTGGTTAATTCCTTCATGCTCGTCTGTTTGATGTTGTCATGTGAAGAAAAGACACAGCAGACAGTCAATTGTGACAAAAAAAAATAATCAACCAGTCAGACCCAAAGGATTTCGACAGCTGAGGTGATTTTTAGAAAGAACAATCATCAATAACAACGTGTCACCAGTCTGTGGTTTATGTTGACAGCAACGTATGATGTAAGTCAATGCAATTGTGTCAGTTGATTTAAATGTAAAACTGGATGGTAATTAAAAGCCGCAATAGTAATGAATACAGACAGCCGATGAAACCCAGCTCACAAAGGACATAAAGATGACAGTCATGGCATATCTGGATAAAAAGGATGGTGACCAGATCACTGATGAACTGCTGGTTTGGTAGACCCACACTTCAAAATACGATATATTGACTTATTATTCTGATTTAGGTAATGAAGCTTTGAGTTTCATCTTTTGTTTAATATGTTTTATTTCAGTATTTTTAGTGGTGAGTTCTTTGTGACCAGGATTTATATTTTACCCTGTTTTAGTTTTTACCCCCCCCCAAATAACAAATGCAATGATTTGTTTGTTTATCATCACGAGATGGCAGTAGAAGTCATTCCATAGACATGATGACGAACATAAATATCATGTTTATTTACAGATATGTTCATTATTATGATATATTACCCTGCTATCTCCTACTAAATTGAAAACGATTTGGTTTCCTGGTGTGTCCACACATACACACAAGTTTCTTTTAAAACTCTTCTTTGCTTGTTGTAACGTCTGTCAACATCCGTTTTTTTATTCATGTGACTAGTTGCTGAGAAAGGTCTTTCCATTGCAGCGCAAAAAGTTTTAATCGAAAAATTTGAGCTTTGGTGAAATTGTCATTTTTCTATTAAGCAAACTTCTATTCGCGCATTTTGAAGGTCAATAGAAAAGCAACTACTGATAAGGAGACAGTTGAAAAGGGGCTTGAAGACTACTTGCCGGCACCAGATGCAGACAGTGAAATGGACCTGAGAGAAACTTCCCCAGAGTTAGCTCCCTTGTTAGCATCCCTGCGCCCAGCACCCCCTCTGAGAGGGTATTTAGCACAGGGGCTATTATTGTGACCTGCCCCAGGGCAGCTTTAAAACCTGAAGCAGTGGATTGACTGATCTTCCTCAACCCCAACCTGTAGGCTTATGTCTGACCTAAAACATTGATTACTTTTCCACTGACCCTCAAATTGCGCAAATATAACTTTCATATAAAAATTTGCCTAATGGAAAAATTTCAATTTCAATCACTTATCACAACATTGGTTTGAAAAGAACGACACTAAGTTTGTTTAAGTTGATTAAATGTTTCCAAATTGTTCAAGTCTGTGATTAATCTTTTATGCACATATAGAATAGGCATGGAGTTCCACAGGGTTCTGTACCAGGACCGGTGATGCTTGAATTCAGAAAAATTGTCAGGGAGTACTGCATAAATGTGTAACATCTGCGTAATAATATACAACTATATTTATGTATGAAGACACATGGAGCAAATCACATCAAAGCAATTTTTTTAAATTCAGAAGGAGTGAAATTATTGTGTATTATTGTATTTTGATCGAAATCCTCCAAAGAACACTATCTAGTTACTCTGGAGGGTATTGCTTTGGCTCCCAGCTGCTGTGGATCTTGGGATACTTTATTTACAAAAATACAAAATTTGTCAGGGGAAAAAAAACAACATTGTGTCTGAAAATTATGCTGAAAATCCAGTCTGTGTTTGTTTCTTCCAGGTTGGACCGCCTACTGGAGATCTGGAAAACTCATTCAAAATGCAGCAGCATGAGTCCAGGCAGGAACTAAGAAGAGGGAAAACTTTCTCCTATATTAGTTTCTCTTCATTGGCTCCTTGAACATGTCTGAATTTCATTGAAGTCCCTTCTCCTGGCGTACAAAGCTCCATGGTGTCTTAATGACCCTCAGTTATCCCAGCAGAACACTTCGCTCCATTGGAACCAGCTCCCATTGGATTTGAAGGAGCCACACATTTACCTCCCTCTCCTAGACTTTACATTTTTTTCTTTTTTTTTGGTCAGTTTGTAGTTGGTGCTGGCTCAGATGACCCTGAACCATCCCATTTAGTTATACTGCTGTAGGCCTAGACGGCGAAGGGACCTCCCATGATGCAATGACCACATCTCATCCTTTCTTTGGCTGCTCTCGTTTATATGCCACTGTTGTGTGTCATTAACTTTGTGTCTTTTCTTTTCTTTCCTGGAACTTGTTCTTTTTTTCTTTCAGTTCTCTCCTTCATTTTTGCAGTGTTTCCAACTCTGGATGTTTCTTTCTTGTAGTTATTCACCTCACCAACCACTCCATTTATTTGTTCATTCATTTGGTTATTTCCCAAGGCTTTTTTTTTTCTTTTTGAGGTTTACGTTCACACTTTTGTGAAGAAATTGCTGAAGTAGGATTGTCCTCTATAGTACGGTGTCCATTTTAGGACATTCTCATCATCAGAGTCAGGTATCCAGAATAAGTCATCAGGCATTAGGAATAAAGTTGTCAGGAAAAAGTTATCCAGAAAAAGTTATCACAGAAAAATGTAAGCCGTGCTGTCTATCAGCACAAAATAAACTAGTGAAGCAAACATGATATTTTATTGAAAAATATGAGAAACACATTTGCAGGTGCACTATTTCATTCCACTGCTATGCGTGCACATATATCTGCCTAAAGAGGCTAAAAGCAGTCTTACCGCCATCCCTTGTTGAGACTCGTTGGCTTCTCTGACGTAAAGGCATAACGTTGTCGTGTTTTAGTGACGTACACGGCTGAGTCGGCTGTCTGACGCTGACAACTTTTTTCCTGATACCTGACTCTGACAACAAGGATGTCCTCAAATGGACACTGTACTATCGTATTGTAAGATCTTCACCTTGAGTTGTTGTTTGTTGTTTAACCCTGTAAAATCAAACTAACCTGAACTGTGCATGATAGTGGACTGGGCGTTGGCATTAACATGCAACTCACTGGTTCAATAAACAGTTTTCTTGTTGTTTACTTGCTCTAACATGTACAGTTTCGTCTTCAGTTTTTTTTTTTTTTTTTTTTTTAATTTCACACCCTTTAAAAATCTCAGTAATTTGATTCAGGAAAAACTAGAGAGGTGAAGTCAAAGGAAACTTATTTTGGGAAAGTTAAAGGAAGAATAATAATAACGCAGTCAATAGGAAGAAACGTTTTTTTTAAACTTGTGTTTCATTTACACATACAAATGCATGCATAAAAAATTAGTCTGCAAATCAACAAACTAGATGCTTGTTGTAAAACTGTTAGTATCAGTGTTGCTGAAGAGCTCACCACAGCCTCAATATGACCATACATGTATTGATTTTTTCGCCTCTTTCAGTATATTTTCCACCTTCATTTCAAAGAACAAAGTGAAACATGTCGAGGTATCCCCTGTTTTGGTGTCAGTATGTCATGAGGCATGACAGATGCAGTCCACTGAGCTGTTTCCACAGAAAACTAGACGTTACGTTACTGTCCCTACCACAAACTACCACTTTTTGACTTGTAGAATTATATTCAGAATTGACACACTGATTTGTAAATGGTGATTCAGACAGGTTAAGGACACTTCTGACATTGATATGATTGGATTATATGACTGCAACCAAATAGAAGGCATTTTTAGAACAAGATAAAACCGGTGTATAAATGTACTTATGCTGACCCAATATGCAGTGGTGGCAATAATATTTTTTTTCCGCTTTATTCATTTTGTGTTATTGTTTGTTTGTTTTTCACCACCTTTTGTACTTTCTTTTTGTTTTGTTCCAGTCTATGCTGTCTGTGTTTTATATTTTCTTCTCATGACATGATCCTCATTAAATCCAGCTTTATTTGTGTAGCATTTGAGGGATAGATGGCCTTTGCAGCCGCTTACAGACAGTCCCACAGTGGTTAGACTAATCTAATAATTAGGTGTAAAAAAAAACAAAACAAACAAAAAACACTGCCCTGCCCTGACACTTGTGTGACTCATTATAAAGTCAAAAGATTACTCAAAACTGTCTGAACTTCACCTTTAGGTTATCCAGGCTGATTCAAATACGCCTCTTATCAACCACTTCACAGTAACAAAGCTATGCTTATTTTTAAGGCTCAGCAGCGGTGCAGTGGTCCCTGGAGAAGTGGGGATACTCTCAATTCTTGCCTTTTTTTGTCCAGAAAAACACCCTGTTTTAGAAACAGTGACATGTCAGATATTCTGTTTAATTTACCCAAAAATCCATCAGTAGTGTTTGCTCACTGTTATAACATTATCATGTCCTGATCAGGAGCAGTTTGTAGGTTTTACTGGACACACAAGCAGCTGCATGAATGGAACTGGATTCAACATGAGGCAAACACAGGAGAACGTTAGCCTTTCATAACGTTAGCCTTTCATAACGTTAGCCTTTCATAACATTAGCCTTACATAATGTTAGCTTTTCATAACGTTAGCCTTTCATAACATTAGCCTTACATAATGTTAGCCTTTCATAATGTTAGCCTTTCATAACGTTAGCCTTTCATAACATTAGCCTTTCATAATGTTAGCTTTTCATAACGTTAGCCTTTCATAACATTAGCCTTACATAATGTTAGCCTTTCATAATGTTAGCTTTTCATGACGTTAGCCTTTCATAGTGTTAGCCTTTCATAACATTAGCCTTTCATAACATTAGCCTTTCATAACGTTAGCCTTTCATAACGTTAGCCTACTCACACAGTTTAACTATGGCCAACACCATCTCTTCTCTACATGTGCAGTCATATGGGCAGTAGTTTAACAGTGACTCATTTGGAAACCACCTTAAAACTGACCTCAGAATGATGGATTCCATGAAAGTAGGTTCTCTCAGTAGTGTCACTCACTTGAAAGTCATTTATTCTGCCTTTTTCGTTCACATTTCCAATAATTGCACGTTTCAACGAGACGTGCAGTGACCTGTCAACAACTGGGGTGGAACTGGCACCTGAGGCGTCCAATCAGGTTCCAGAGGTGGCCAGCGTTAGTTTGCAATATTTTCCTGGGCATGACCCACCCTACTCTGGTTCTGATTGGCTCATCAGTCCTCATGCCTAAAGTTAACCAATCTAATCAGTGAAGGCAGTGCATACTGGTCAATTAGAGGCAGAGGAGGGCGGGTCTTAGCTTCACCATTCGAAGGGAAAAAATGGACAATTTGGTGCAGATACGACTGAACGGAGCACATCAGGGGGGTTTAGAAGAGGAAATACACAATGACTTTAAAATACGTGGGTATAGGGCGTATACCCTGGACTACAACACTGACGCTCCGGTGTTGAAAAGTCTGACGCTTTGATGTCATTTGACAAATTCAGAGCCTGGACAAACTTTTCCATGAGAACCAGTTTGGAGTCATTTTTGCAGTGTTGTGTGAGCAGAGATAATTTAGAAAAAAATAATGTTATGTGGACAATAAAATGGATATTTTCTTTATTTCTTCATGTTAGTGTGAACAAGGCGTAGATCTTAGTGTTGAATTCTAAAACACTGATCATAGCATTTTATTACAGTTTGAATCATGTGCTAAGAACAAAAGTCTTCCCGTTTGTATTCAAAGATTTTTATGTTAAGAGAAGAGAATTATAATTTAAGAGGGTTGTTAGTGTTTGAAACATGAAGTAAGAACAAATATTAAATAAAGCTGATATTGGTCAAATTATGGAATCAATTGAATGATGGATTGAAATTGTGTATCTTGTCAAGTTTTAAAAAAGCTTTAATTTGCCAAATTCTCAAGGGCTATAAAGGTCAAATAGTCTGGAAGCGTCTTAAATAAAATGAATGTAGATTAATTTGTGTTAATGTTTTATTTGCTGCAGCTTGAGGTAATTCAAAAGATGGGAGTAGGAGAAGCAGAAATAAGCCTCTGACTTCAGCTTCTTCCTTTTTTGGTTACCAATGGCGTAGATTGTATGTTCGTTACATGTATGTGTTTTGTACATAATGGAAATTTTAAAAATATTCATTCATTCATTCATGTTTGTGGGTTGAAAATGACTAAAAAAGGTTGGTTGAGTTATTCATGTCCATGTTCATGTCGATGATGACTCCTCTGCTCACAAAAACTAATGGAGTTGCACAGGGTTCTGTACTCGGACCAATCCTGATGCTTTCCATGCAAAATTATCAGACTATTTACAGACACGTGCAGTCTTTCCTGAGTATCTTTAGTATAAATAAAGCTCTGAATGAAGCTTATTTGTGAATAATCTGTTATATTTATGTGCCATAAAACACGGTTGTCAGACTCATTTTTCAAAAACGCTGCCCTGACACTTCATTAAAGTCATAAATGTCAAAAGATTGTTGAAAACCATTCAACCTCCCACTTGAAGTTATCCAGGCTATTTCAGATGACTCTTTTATTACCCACTTCATAGTAACAACACTACACTTATTGTTAATATACTATTGTTAAAAGTCTGAGGCTTTGTCTGTGCTTTGAATCAATTTGACAGCAAACTTTTCCATGAAAAAAGGTCTTCACTGGTGCACTGGCTACCTCTTTTAAAATAACTAGGACTTTGTTGGGAAAGTCACATAATGCATGAATGTATTGAAAAGACTGTGCTGTGAGGATTGTTTTGAAGACGGCTTTCAAGTGAATGTTAATTTCTTGGCTTAAGGCTTCAAAAGACATCAGCTAGAGGGCCTCATTTAAAACAAAAGACCAGGCAAAACAAGGGATAAAGAAGGGGCGGAGGTGAGTAATGGGCAAGACGACTAATGCTGCAGCATCTTTTATTTGTTGGGTGCAGGAGACAAGGACATGGTCCTGTAGACCAGGAATATTTCTCAAGGGGACTTGATTCGAGGTTGTAATTCACATCTCAGCAACTTACTGTTCGTCACTGAGCCTCAGGAGTCCGCTTGACCTTAGATTTCTTCTTCTATGATAAAGAACTTTTAGACACTTGTTTCATTTTGAGTTTAATGCTGATGCATCTGTAGGTGTTTAAATAGAAACTCTATCCAGTTTGCATAGAAATTAAGTTTTTCTGTAAAGCTAATTTAGTTTAGTTTTTAGTTTTAGTTTATTTCAAATATGCCACAAAACAAAATAATCCGACTTAGTCCTTGTAAATGAAACAAATAAGAAAACAAAACAAACAAAATACAAAAACATATACATATATATGTATGAAAACAAAGTATGACTTCATTTGCATATTTGAAAAGGAGTGGGAGGAAGTAGAACTTATTTAGTCCCACCCCTTCACCACTAAACAGTCTATCCTTTAGCTTCTTATCAACATAATGTATGGAAAATCAAGTCCCTTGGATCAGTTCAACTCACTTATCATCTTCACATACATACACACCTATACTGACATACCAGAAAAGTAATACATAAATAAATACATACATACATACATACATTCTTGAAGGCAACACAAAATGAACACACAATAAAGTAAACAATAAGACAAAGTGAACAACAGCAACTTCAAAAGGCTTTGATAACAAGTGAAACATACTGGGAAAACCTATTTGAATACAAAGGAATTTCTGTCCCTTTTCTCCAAATATGGTCACTTCTGCTTCCAAAATGTCATAATGATGAGTCCAATTACTGGCTTCATTTTGCAGTTCAGACACCAATGGGTAACATCATGGTTCCATCCAATAATTATATACACACTATTGAGTGTGAAGGGCAATTATGGATACAAGTGACACAGATAATCGATTACTTCATTTGTCTTTACATGTGAAGAATCCTACTTATGAACTGTTGTATAGTCTATTGTTATGTCCTCATCAAAACAGAAAAATAAAGTTTAAAAACCACATTGACACCTACATCTAGTGTTAAGGAGTAACTAGATACACATTGAATACTGTAATTACATTGTAAATATTAATTAGTTACTCTTATTTGTCACACTTACGAATAAAATGTCATTAAACCATTACTAACAAATGTTGGCGATAACAAAAGGGCTTATTGTAAAAAGCAGGCGTCCAAAAGAAACTCCAGGGTTTTTTCTTCTGAAATGGAAAAGAGCCCTTATGTGAAGTGACATTAAATGTATTTCAGTGTTAAAACATGTTAGAACATGTGCTTTTCATGGACACGTCCACAATCACTTCTACATGTAGATAAATGTAGAAGTGACTAAAAAATAGTTTGGTATATCATTCTCTAAAATGACAGCGACTCCTGCCTTTAATGAGTCCAACTACAAACCAAACTATGGACTTAGAGCAAAAAATATTACTGACCAAAAATGAGGTTTTCCCTCACAAAATTGGATGTGTCTGCCTCACGGCCCTTCCCATGTGGACTAAGGACTAAACTGAGCATGTGCAGAGTGAATTAAGTGAGTCCAAAGTTGTCCCTGATTGGAGCAATTGTGTTACAACTGACCCATGTTACAACTGTCCCCGGTCTCCCCTACACTATTAATACTCAGGCATGCCAGCAGAATGAAACTGTGAGGTGGACAGGAAGTGCATGGACATGGGTGTGTGTGTGTGTGGGGGGGGTGGATAGTTCATAAGACGGGGGGCGTTCGGACTGCGGGGAGAAGGGGTCCATCCTTGTCGAAGCTCGGGGTGTGTGTGTGTTTTGGGGGGGGGGTTTTGGTCTGTGATTCCATGATTGTGTGTGTATGCGAGTGTGGGGTGACAGTGTGATTGTCAGAGCAGAAGTGAAAGTGAAACTGACATGCTTTATTCCTCCAACCCTTCGGGCTGCACACACACAGCAGCAATCTGTGTGAATCTCTGCGGCAAAAAAAGTTCATAAATCAGCGACATATTGGCTGATGTTGATTAATCGCTGATATGCTATAATCGGCCCGATTAATCGGCCGGCTGATTAATCGTTCGGGCTCTACTTTGAAGTAATAAAAATCTGTAACTTATGTCATCTACCACTCAGGTTATGAAAGCTGCCTAAATTCAGATCTTTTTTTCTTGATAATTATCAGTAATTGATCCTTAATGTTTACTTGTTGCAGTGCACTACAAATAATTTCTTTCCTTGGGCAAAACACAATTTTCTCTCTCCACGTCATCGCTGCCTCCGAAGTCTTCGCTGAACTCGGAGGTATGTGAATGGCAGATCACACCCACAGCCTACCATTTGCTCTGGGTGGGATTTTGATGTTGCCGTGTGCCGTACAATCTGACTGCAATTTCCCTGAAATGTTCTCACACCGTGTAGATAATCAGGCCTTGATTGCGAGCAATGTTGCCTAGCACTTACCAACTGTTACGCTAAAGAAACAACCAATGGCACAAGTAATTATTCAGAAGTATCCAACAGTGCATGTACGCTCCGAAAACAGGTGGTTTATTGTTTAAACAGACAAAGCGCTCAGCTCCCCTCATCATAGCTCAGGGGGTATGAAACCAGATGCAGGGTAGTCTCTGCCATGTTTGCAGAGCCATGCTTTTGTGTTCACAATTGGAAGATAAAGAGCAAAGAATGAGAGATGTTAAGGCATTCATTCATTCCGACATTTATTTCAGTGGCTCTGCCAGTTTTGGTGGGCAACACCGCTAGATATTCGTCAAGGTAATCAATTTAGAATGTGCTAATCATGGCACCCATTGTGGCATGTAAATGTGAACGTGGCAAAATCCACCAGGAAGTGATTCCAGGAAGATTCACAGGCCGACGTGCCAGGAGACGGTGTGTGGTGAGCGGAGTACGACTGTTACCTGATGAATGAGCGGGGGAGGCTGAGGGGAAACGGCAGCAGGTGTGATGTATAGAATAGTCTGAATCTGCCTCTTTAGACCATTTCTATGTCTGCACAGTTGATTTTCTATTAACAGGAGCGTCAAGTGCTTGGTTAGATTGCTGGGCATTAAACCCCTTATCATTCCGGGGTGATTTTGCTTAAAACGCCTGAAAAATACCTCTTCAAATTAAAATTACAGCTGTTCCTCAACCATTTGGAGTACAGATAAAAGAATGGGCTCTCTGTAAAGGTAACACCCTGTAATTTGTACTAAAGCAGCCACTGTTACTGTTTATTTGACTGGTAGGAAGCTGTGTACTTAGAAACACAAATACATTTTGATTTTTCCCCCTCACCTTCATTTTTTTGTCAAAACAAGGCTGTATAAAGCTGCATTTGGTAGGTATGGACTGAAACACACCATCTGCCAACAGACCAGTGTCATGGCACTTTGCAGTTCAAAGTTGAGAACTTTATTAGTAAAAATGTCAGTTTTAGAGCGTTTTTTCTATGGTTATGTTTATGCGTTTTACAGAGGGGAAATTTGGGACAGATGCTACCACCGAACATGCCATGTCATACCTTATTGCACAGCGGCAGGGGGATTACCCCCCCCCCATTTCAGTCTCAGCACCCCCCTCTCAGCTTTCTCATTCCAAACGCCCACCCAACTGTATCCCAATGCTCACTGGGGGGTGTTGAGAAACAGGGTTATTATTGTTAATGAAAAAACATTTTCTTTAACTGAAATAAATAAAAACATAATTAAAAGAAAAAATGCTATCGAACTGAAACTGTATTGTGTGCTTACAAAAACTAAGATGTGTTAAATTTATGGATCAAATTCCCTTTGTTTTTGTCTTTGTCTGTCAATGTCTGATTGATCTATTTCACTTAAGGACTTTTAGCTATGGCTCTTCATGGTCCGTCACTTCTCATCCTTACTCTACCTGGAAACACGGAGACTAAAGTTAGGAGAAAGCAGCAGAGTCCTGTATGACATTTAAAGATATGGAGGATAAAGGATATGAAAAAACTAAAACTAAGCATTTAGAAAAAAACAAAAAAACCCAAAAACTAATAAAAACTAGCAAACCTGCTCTAAAAACTAATTAAAACTAACTGAATTATAGAAGAAAAGTCAACACTAAAATAAACTAAACTATAATGAAAAATCCAAGACTTTTATAACCTTGTTGAGAAAAACTGTTTTAACCCATAAAGAACCAAACAGCAAACTGGAGACCGAAACCATCTACTGATCTAAACTGTCTAATACCTGTTGATCCACTAATCCAATAATCCATGTCAATAACTGGTGTAAATACAGTTCTTCATCTGTTCATGGTCATCAGATATGACCATATTTGGATGTTC
>JAPQRP010072254.1:0-18641 GCA_037367295.1 Apogon hyalosoma | reverse complement strand
AAATGTCAGTGCTGTTTTGTGAGAGTCTTCTTTGGAAACCACTGCTTTATGAAGACCTTTGTGGGTGTTGAGTTTTTTGTTTTTTTTTTTTTTGGCTTTTGAGAATGTTAGTTTAATTTCATACATCTGTTGTTTACCATCAGCTCCTTTTACATCAGACATCACACAGGGAGGAATCTATGTGAGAGGCTGAAGAGATACCAATTTCTGCAGCAAGAAAAGGGGCATGACCGCAATCACAGATACGGCCAAATGTTGATGGAGTACTCAGATAGCTACCTGTGTTTGTATGCCCATATGACCACATGTGCACGACATCACCAAGCATGGGCACTGGCTCTAGGAGAGTCCAGAAACCAGTGAAGGCAGGGGAATGAAGAAATGAAACAGATGCTCAGTATCATTCACAAATTCTGATAACTTGGATACTGGTTTTAGAGTGGTACCAGTATGAGCTGAGGAGTGGGCTACCCTTCATAGGCTGCACATAAGTGTCTGAAAATGGGAAATTACAGTTGAAATCTGTTTTTTTTTATTTTTCTTATGCGCTTAAAGTAGTCCCATAACTCAAGTGGGGTTTAACTAAAAGGTACTTAGTGCAAGATTTGCAGAGAATTAGGGGGATCTAATTAAAATTACATTCATAATTACTTTTTTATTTGTGTAAAATCACCAAGGAAAATAGAATTGTTGCTGTTTATACCCACAGAGGTAGCAGGTCAGCAATCTCCACCAGTAACTATAGTAGTTCTGGATGGATGTCCTCTTCTTCTGCTGCTATATGATGAATGCGATCCAGTGTTAGACATTACTGTTACCTGTTTTTTGTTTTGTTTTTTATGTGGACCAGCATCTATAGCCCCAAAACGGACAAAACAAAAACCAGCTCTAATGACTTGTGTGACCTGTCTTCCCTGTTGTGATGAGTTCTTGATGTTAAGTTGGCTGCTTTAGTCTCTTTTAGGACAAGATGTCATTTTGTCTGTACTTTTTCTTTTCTTTTCTTTTCCAACAGCTGTTGTTACTTTCTGATTCTTTGTTTTACTTTTTACCCCCCCTACCAACAAAGAAATCTATAGATATATACTTAAATGTGTAAAATGAAAAAAAAAACAAAAAAACTTTAATATAAAGTGATAAATATCTGCTATCCCTGAAAAGACATCTTAAATACCAATACTGATACTTATCAGCAACTCTTGATTGGTGCTGATGTCTGAGTAATACATTAGGGTTGGCAATCTAAGTTATAGGGTCGATTCGATACTCGTCTCAATACAGCTTCTTCGATCCAATATATTAAAGAAATGTGTGTGGCATCTCACGATGCGATATGATATGATTCACACCCAAATTATGATACAGAGCGATTAAGCACATTGTGATTCAACACATTCATGCGTGTAAAAAAAAATATGCAGTGCAATTCAATGAGCTTGATTATTTATTTGTCAAATAAGACCATAACTTTTTACAAAGTGGCTTTAGTTCAATTTCAGAACATGTGCCTTCTATACAGTCAGTGAAAAAGTTAGGGCTTTGTTTCCAAAGTCATTTCTCTGCATGTTTCTAACACTCAACTTCTTGCTTCCTCAACAAATCAATTTGTAATATAATGTATTTGTGATGTAGGTAATACAGAAACGGGTTCTGTCACTTTAAGAGACACTTGCACAAGGTATTCTAGGATGCGCTGTTAGATATGTATGTCACTGTTTAAGGAAGTATCCCCGGTATGTATGGCAGTATTCAATACAGTAAAAAGTACATATTCATAAACCGCACATGGTCTCCTCCGTACTATGTCTGTCAGATTCAGGTACAGACATTTATTCTTCAGTGGCGCTCATGCCACAGTGCATGGGTGGAGCTCATACTGTCATGTATTGTGTACACATCCACGAATCTGCGGCGCATTTTAACATGGATCTGCAGAAAAGAAAAGCTTTAGCCAAAAAAAGAGTAACACTTACAAATGCAAGTAAAAATATATTCTATTGAACAGATCAAATTTTATCGATACAAACATTCAGTAAACGATGCATCACAATATAATTCCAAACTTTTCATTCACTCACAGCTTCTCTACCGATGCACTCGGATCGTGCACGCACGTGTCGGCATGTCAATACGTATCAGATAATCTTCCCATCCCTATAATACATCCATTTTCTTGGTTCATCAGACTTTTTTTGTCCATCATGTTTTTTGTCCATGTATGATTTCCAACAGATTTATTAAATCAGTCTATGAGTGATACACTCGTGGGTGAGGGTGTGCATTCTGCAGCTTTACCACTACATGTCACTAAATAATACAAACTAAACCTTTAAGCAAATTTTTTTATGGCCCTTGGGACTTTTCCACTCAAAACAATTGTGGAACTTCAAAAAAATTTACCACAAAATTGTTCACGGTGATAATATTAAATGAAAATACATAAAAGCTGTGTGTGTGTGCATGTGTGTGTGTGTGTGCACATTGCTTGAATAATAAATACAACTAAATTGTTTCACAATGTGAATAACAGCAGTTTCCAAACTTTTAAGCACCTAAGCAACATTTCATATTTGCATTGTTGCATCATTGATGCTTTTTTCATAAATGTGAGGCTAGAAAGTGTGATTCTTTAGATTCTGTAATCAATCTTTTGCTGCCAGAGGACAGAAAACAATCCTGTCTTAACTGAAATGCTGGGTTATTACAAATACAATGTTATGATGATAAAATTATGCCAGATATAACATTAGAGACCTTTCATTCATTCATTCATTCATTCATTCATCATCTGAACCCACTGTATCCTCACTAGGGTCCCAGTTACTTATGGGTGAAGGCAGGGTACACCCTGGACAAGCCATCAGTTCATCAACAAACAACCTCACATTCACACTTATGGGCTATTTAGATTAACCAGTTTACCCATTAGTGCATGTCTTCGGATGGTGGGAGGAAGCCAGAGTACCTGAAGGGAACCTACGCAGATGTGGGGAGAACATGCAAACTCCACACAGAAAGGTCCCACCCATCAACTGGTATCGACTGGTGTTGAAATCGAACCCAGGACCTTTTTGCTGTGAGGCACGAGTGAGTGCTATCCACTGCACCGCCGTGTCACCTTTTTATGATATTAGAGAATTTAAATATTTTCACATTATTGTGATACCACAGAGCAAATTAGACTGTAATATAGGTTTACTCTTTATTTATCAAACTTTGTTGGTGTTTTTCAATAACTCAGTGGTTTATTCAGAGCTCTTAAGTGTCTTTGTGTATCCTTTTGTTGCTGACCCTGCTGTGCGACTTCTAAAAAACATAATATCTGTCTGGGGATTAGTAAAGTCTTGCATTATTTGTATTAACTTGACCTTTTTTCTGAATAATTGACAACCAAATTAAAGAATTTAATTGTAGCAGAAGAAAAGCATTGGAGGAGACCTTTGTCCATTTGGCTATTTTCATCCAAATTTAATGGTTTCTGTAACACAGCCCATAATTTACAAAGCATTAGATTTTATGACTGTCTGGTTACACTGTAATTACTGATAGGAGGAGGCTGTACGTTACAAAGCTGTCATGTTTTATAAGGCCTTGAATTTTGTGCTGCTGCGGCAGTAAAATTTCAAGGGATTTCTGTCTGATTCTTTTCTTTCTCCGAGGGCGTTCACTGGTTTCACATTGATGTGCTCTGACCTATACTGTTCCTCCACACTGGCTCCCTCTCCCGCTGCTGCTCTCTGAGGAGAAGGCTTTGGAAAGCAACACAAGTGCCTATGTGTTTCATCTGTTGAGCTTAGTGCGTTGTGATCATGTCTGTGACTGGCGGCCAAAGTTTATTGGATCATTTGATAATCTTGTTGGCTGGCGCTTTTCCACGCATGTTCTCAGTCTTGCATGTGACTCTGCAGGCACAGATGATAGACTGAAATCCAACAACAGAGATCAGACTGATTTTTGTCTTAACACATCAGAGCTTGCGACCAGCATGCATAAAGAATGAACATCTGTTTGCTTATTATTGCATTTCAGTAACATCACCAGGTCATGTCACAGAAACAACCCAGTCAGAATAAATGTTGCTATTGTATATTTCTGCAAACTATGGATACTTAGAATCTCAATATTTCTGAACCAAATTCCATTTGTAGAATCATATTGTTAGCCTCATAACATAATTGCCTAAGTTGTACACTATATGGACAAAAGTATTGGGACACGTATTCAGTTACATACGTTAGATCTCAAATCATCATAAACAGGACAACTTGCAGCTGCAGCCATGATGTGTCCCAATATTGTTGTACATATAGTTTATAAACATCAGTATTTCCTTAAAGTTTAATGGGAGACTTTTTTTCCTAAGTGAGATGTAAATAAAGTAGGTTGTTAGTTGTGGTATAAAATTATTGTTTACAGTCAGAGCATAAAAAATATTTTAGAAATTTAGAGGTAGAACATTTAAGATCATAGTCATTGATAAAAAAAAACAAACAAAAACAAAGTCAATGTTGAGAAAAAAAACATCCAACCAAGTAAAAACCATCTCTGATGCATTTTGGAACCAAAGATAACAATTTAAACCAAACTAACCAATATAATGATATTTATCACTTTATAAAACTGTATTATGACATTTGTCATTATTGTTTGTAGTCCAGACCCCTGTTAGAAAAGAATCACCTGATTTCAGTGTGCCCCAATACTTTTATGTCTATATAGTGTATGCCTTAATTATGCTATGAGGCTAACAATGTCATGCTTTAACTAAGAATAGAGTAACACTATCAGGAAATATGTTTACATGTCACTACAATGGCGCTGCAAATGGTTTTCATATAAACAAACGCCACCAATACTACACTTTGCTTCAGCTAAAGAAGATGCATAAATTGTGATTCAGAGCATAAATGAGGCTGGTGATAACAGCAGTGTTTTTATGTGATTATTCGCTTTGATTTCAAGTTTTGATGCTACTGTGTTAACCATTATCTGACCCTACTTATAGTTTCGATCCACCTCACTCATGTGCAGTATCAGTTTATGTAACACATTACCACAGACACACACAGTTCAGTGCACACCGATACAACTGCGTGGTGTCTTATAGCGATTGCACGCTGTTGTTTTTGTCACATCATGACACAGGTAGCTCATATAACACCAGATAAACATCAGCCACAGCGATTGAATGAATGGATATGATTTTATCTGTGAACCAGATGGTGGCAGCCAAAAGCACAGCAGCCATACAAATGTATGGTGCATAGATCGGTGTGTACCTAATTTTACTGTTTTCCAGCAACTTAAATAAATAGTCAAATTGTGGTTCAAGGGACCCGAGGCATCATTTTTACACATGGATTGGCTACCACAGAGTCCAGACCTGAACCCAATTGAGACAAGGCCATCTTAATGCATGGGCCCCTCCAGCATAGGGGCTTTCATGCTAATCTATTTATGTTAACCCTTCAATGTACCTTGTATGATACATACCCATCAAAGGCATATAGTTACTTCACTAATTACTAATTTAAGTTCTTTACTACTTTTTCAATTATTCTTTTATACATATTTTTTATTTTGTACTCCATTTTTTCCATTATTTTTAGATAGATTTGTTTTATTTTGTATTAGAATTTTTCAATAATTTTATAAAGATTTTATTATTTTGTACTGAAATTTTTAAATAATATTAAAGATTTTTTTTTTTTAATTTATTTTGGACTACATTTAATTTTTTTTTAATGATTTTTTTTTTTTTGTTTTGTGATAAAACTTGTCAGTCTTTTTTTTTTTGGGTGGGGTGGGGTGTAATAGAATTTGTACAGACAAATAATTTTTGACAATTTGAAATCAGTATTCCTGAATGTTGAAATTGCACTGTTCATGTGCATGATGGTGACTAACTGTACAGGAGAACATTCTTTTTCAACACTGAAACTTGTTTAAAAAAAAAAAAAAAAAAATCAGCTCCATAGCACAATGGGGCAGCATAATTCCTGTGAGTGGTGTCATAGGGGCCCCAGTACACTGCTTTGCCCAAGGGCCCATAATGCTGATAAGATGGCCCTGCATTGAGAATTTATACAGGGCTCTGATTATCCATCATCAATACAAGATCTTTACAACAAAGTAATGCAGCAAGAGATGTGAATAAATGGTACAGGGTTAGATAAGATTAACCAAATGATGCACAGGAATTGCTGAGCTTTAATCAGTGCTAAACGTGGTTCAACATAATAGAATTTGCAACTTTTTCTGTTTAACCCTAGAACTATTTTGGTCCCAAATTAATTTTTCTTTACATTTGACCTTTCTGAAGACCAATACAATATTATCCTCTGCATTTTGTGTTTTTCCACTGAAAATAAGTTATTCTCCCATATTAAAAGGTGCTATATGTAGGATTGTGGCCAAAACTGGTACTGCAATCACATTCAAAATACTGTAGAGTGTACCTCCACCTCCCCCCAGACTAGGGGTTGCCAGATCCAGCATGAGCATCTACTACAAGGTGCTACCATGGTAAGCAACAAGTCTTACACCGGTATTTATCCCATCTCTTATAGTCTCTTCCCCTGGGCCATGGTCTCTTCTCCTGGGACCGAGCCACAATGTTTTCTCCTGGGGCTAGACCGTGGTCTCTTCACCTGGGCTGCGGTGTCTTCACCCAGGCCTGTGCCTGGAGAAGAGACCGCAGCTCAGCCCAGGAGAAGATACCGCTGCTTGGCCGGCGGCTCACCCCATGACTCGGCCAGGGAGAAAACACTACAGCCCAGGCCCGCAGTCTCACCACCTGGTAAGAGCCACCGAAAGCCGAGGGAGACCACAGTAGGGCCGACGTCGGTCTTCAAATTCTTCTCTGCTTTCAGCTGTCTCCATGTTTCAAAAGCATCTCCTATACATATCCTTGTTTTGTTTCTTACTTTGTCACGACATATTTGGGAATAATAAGCCTTTTAGGTTTAGTAATGTCAGACATTTGTAATCAGAAATGTTCCAGATGCTGCTCAGTGGGAACTGGCAACCTGGATGCTGAAACACTACTGACTTGGTGATTGGAAGATTGGTCATGGGTGGAGCATCAGACCAAAACACAAAATGTCAACATAAACATTATTTAGGGGCTGACACTTAGGTTTTCAAATGCAAATATTCTTGCTGGACTGCTACTGTCAGTATTTGAAATGAACATGATTCCCTAATGTCTGGTGACAGTCAGAGCCATTTTATGATTACATGGAACATAATTCCTACATACTGTACCTTTAACAAGTGGTGCAACAAACCCCGTCCCTCGCATGTCCTGTATTTCGTCCATTATAAGTAAATGGGAAGACTTTAGAAAAAAATAAAAAAAGTCAAACATGACCTACCTTTCCCAAAATGTAATGACATCTATTCTGCATCACTAATAATCTATAAAGCCAATTTGGTATGAATTCAACCAATAGTTTTGCAAACAAAGAAACAAGCAAGCTGAACCAAAAACAATACCCTTTGCCTCCCGTTGGGGTTATTAACTGATCTTATAGATGTTCATAAAGGCTCAGAGTAAGTTAAAAAGATAAAAAGTGAAATTTTTCAGCAAAATTATCATTAACTGATCATAAAACTATGCTTGTACAACCATTGCGTTTGTCAAAGTACATGGAGAATATGAACGTTCAAATGTATGATTCAAGTGAAAAGCTGAGAAACTATTTTTCATGCATTATTTCAATGTATTGATCAGATTAGTTATTAAACATTTTCAGTACATAAATGCCCTTAGTTGTCTGCACATTTAGGTCTTTGAGGGTTAAAGTAAACTGTAATTCTTTCCCTGTCTTGACCCAAAAAGTTTTTATTCCTTAAACCTAAAAATCTCCAGGAGCTTGGAGATGAGCTCTGATCTCCAACGTCAAAGTCCTGGATTTCTTATATCCACCAGTCACAACTGAACAAAAACACATAAATACATCTATACAATAAATAAATAAATAAGCAAACAAGCTAAAATTCAGAGAAAAAATATTCTATATGAACAAAAATACTGGAACATCTTACCCATATAATTTATTGGACTTCCCGTTCCTGTTGATTTTAAATATTAACATCCTAAAATATTATTATTATTATACAATATTAATAGTATAATTATAGCTGTTTAAAGGCAGATTTTTCTACCTGAGGGTTGAACAAATCAGAGTGTTACTTCTGTTATATATATATATATATATACATATATATATATACATATATATATTTATATAGACAGAATATGATAACAGAAATCTGTACATAACATTTAAAACAATACAATTCAACATAACACACAATCAGAAGATTTATGTAAGGACTTTAGACGACAATGTAAAGAAAAAATAACCATAAAGATAAAAAAAAAAAACAACATTAATTACAATGATATTTACATCCTGAATTCAGTGTCTCTTTACGGTTTTCTTTGAAATGATGTATCCCTGGCTTGCAGACATATAGGTTAGAGACTGTTTTTCCGTGTTTTCTGCCTTTTTACTGAAGTATTAACTTCTTGTTTTCTGAAAATCGCATGTGATATCCATGTCATTGTTTGGAAGACAAGACAGAGATGTAATGTGGATGGGGGTTGGTGAATTTGAGGGGTGTCAAACCTGTTTTAGTTCAGGGGCTACATCCTCCCAATATGATCTGAAGTGGGCTGTACCAGTAAAATAGTAACATCGTAATATATAAATAATATTAACTCCAAAGTTTTCTCTATGTTCTAGAGTGAAAAAAGTAAAATTACATTAGGAAAACATTTACATCTACAAACTATCCTTTACAAAATATGAATATTGTGAACAACCATGAACCAATTGAAATGTATTAAGAAAAATAAGGCTCAGTTTTAACAATATTATGCCTTAGTTTCTCATTTACACATATGCAACTTACAGGTCACAGTGGATCTACAAATATGCAAAACATTTAATAACAGGCAGAATTTTGGTCATTTCAGATTGTTCATATCTGTTCAGGTTATTCACATTTTTTGTTAAAGGATTTTCAAGTAGTTTTCCTTTTTTTTAACACTAAAACAAGAAAAAACATTTGGAGTTGTCATTATTTATAGATTACTTTGCTATAGGGATGTAAACAATTAATCGTCTAGCGATTAACTGTTGTAATTAATTGTTGATTAATTGTTGATAAGAATTTGCCCAATTAAATTACAATATTGTCGGTTAATTGCCCTTTTCCATGGCAGTGTTTGTGGTGTCGACAGTCGAGGGCACCACTCCCTAAACTTGGCTTCATCGCTGTGGTTGAATATTGGGGGGAGTTGTCCACCTGCCCACACCTGTCTGAAGGCTGCCACCTTGTCCACACTGCGACACTGCAGCTGATAAGTTAGAATCGCTTTAGGGACATGGTGGAGCTAAACCGCACCCCCGCCCAAATATGTGCACACATGCCGGGTCGGAGCATTTTCCCTGGAGGATGGTCTAGTCCATCATCATCTGGACTATCTGGTCAGTGAGACAGAAGTTGAAAACATCCTTCAGGCTCCTGATCCAGTCCACTGTATATAAGGTATGTTGGTCACCCTGGTGGCCATGGGAAAGTAGCGGGTGGGTGAAATCTTGCTCCATTGTGTCACAAAAAAGTCAGAAATGCCCATTTCTTCTAAACTGCCCCTCTTCAGATCCATTTAATTTATTTTATTTCTCTGCACAATTTATTTAGTTCTACTACATAAATGTCATTGCCTGTACTGTATCCCTAATGGTACAATAAATCAGTCATTAAGGAATATGACATGCTTTTGTCATGACGTATATAAACAATATTTAGCTTTTATTATTATAGAACCTATTGACATTGTTAATCGATTGATGAGATCAACCAACTAATGATTATTGAATTAATTGATAATTTGCATCCCTATTATGCTAGTATTTACTGATCCAACCCATTTGAGGTTGAATTTGGCTGAATGTGGCCCCTGAACTGCTATGATAGTTAATATTGTCAGGGAAATTTTTGCATTTTAAAAATTCATCCCACAGGCTTGATTGGACCCTATGGCGGGTGGTTTTGGCTATATGTTTGATACCTGACTGTGAATTATGTTGAGAATGAATAGGCTTAAGCAGAAGCTATGTGCTTATATACGCCTCACCTACATTCAAATCAAAGTCAGTTTTAGGCTACCAATCAAAACAGCAAAAATCATTCCCGCTTGTATCCTTCAAAAATATCTTTCCAAACCAGTCTTTTGAAAACCATTAATGAATTGCTCAATTTATATTTATGCCAATATTCTTTTTATACATTTAATGGCTTTTTGTACAGTAAACAAACAAACACCTCTGAAATCATACCTGCTTTCTTGTATCAAAAAGAATTTTGCAACAGAGTGACCTTTGTTTGGCTCTGAACATTATTTGTATAGTTTTGTAATAAAACAGGTAATTGAATTTCATAACATGGTAATTGAGACATGGTTTTGATATAAACAAATGCCACCAATACAACATTTTGCTTCAACTAAATAAGATGCATATATTTTGATTCAGAGTATAAATGAGGCTGGTGACAATAGCAATGTTTTTATATGATTATTTTCATGTATTTTTTCTTTGGAGTTGTCATTATTTATAGATTATTATGATAGTATTTTAAAAATCCAACCCGCTTTAGACCCTATGGTGTGGATTACAAACTATGATTAAGATAAATTACATAATAGACTTTTGGGGGATCTTGGTTAAGTGTTGAATTGCATTTTACACCCTTTGTGCAGAGCTCTCAGGGTCCCAGAAGCTAATTTTTTTATGATTGTAGTCATAGTCGGAGGGGGAATAGATCCTGTTATCTCATACTCGACCAGCTCTGATTAGTTTTCCCATTTCCACACACGATGCTATGTACAAATTCTGCTGGGTGGCTGTTTACGGCACCACATTTGGCATCACCTGAGTGTGGAGCTGACTTTCCGGACCCTTTTTCTTTTAATTGAGTTCTTTCGCTGGTACTTTCCTGGTTTGCCAAGCTGGGGGTGACTCTTGATGCCCCGCCTCCCCCTCGGTCAAGTAGATGATTGGATTTTCATTGCCGTGGTCATAGAGTAGGATGGTGGAGGTGAGCGCTGCCCACTGCCTCCCATGTGCAACTCTTCAGGCTGTTTGGCCTCCAAGTGCATTGCATTTCTAAACGATGAAGCCCATAAAGGAGAGGAAGGCAGTGTGTGTGGTTCTGCTAGGGCAGGCTTTGGTCTTATCTCTGCTGCCATATGGATACCTTGTCAGTCTAATTTTGAGCCTCTGAACTGAAACTTCATGTCATGCATTATGCTGAGGCCCGGAGGCTTGTGAGACACATTGAAAACCATCTGTTTTAAAAACCCTGTTCCAATGTGAAACGCTTTTTTTTTTTCTTTCCCCAATTCATGAAAACAGACCTCTAGAAGACATGTTGGACAGTTTGACCGTGTGTTCTCCCTGGAGCAGGATGAAATGGCCAAAAACTACTTTTCAGTGGCTTATAGTGATTATTTAGGTCAAACAATGCTTATATCATGTTGTGTTTTGAGCTGAAAACACAGACATTATAATGTCTCTTCTGTGTGTAGATCTATTCTGAGCCCAGTCTGTCTCTACAGTACTTTATTATGGATTAATAAAATAAGATACTACATTTGTGGTGAATGATTTTTTTTTTTTAAATCACTCTAAATGTAACTGAAAAGAGCAGATGAGCAACTAGACCATGTTTGCAACCTGTATTATATTTAAAAAAGAAATAAATAGAAAAAAAACACTTCATTTCACTGTAAGATATTCATGATTTAGTGCAGTCACAGCAATAAACAGCCGGTACTATGGCAATTGACTTTCACTTGTGCTTGTATGCAGTGTTTTGCTGCTCTGCTTGATCTCATGGACATATCTAATGTGGATTTTCTGTAAGTGTCATGTTTTTGGTCAAGTTTTCAGTTCCTAAGTTATTTTTCACCTGTTGAGAAAAAACAGTTACGGTTTGATTACGGCTTTGGTCAGATGTGTTTATTTATTGGTATAATTTTTTTTTATTATCACACAAAAAATATCAGTAGCATTGTTGTTAACATTCATACTCAGCTCATCTCGTTTAGTCAATTTTGTTGTTGCTGCAGCTCTAATGGTGTGAGAGGATGTTGGTTCAGGGTCTGGTCCAGTTGATGTTAGTTTAATTTTCAGCACAATACATTTTTAACATTAACAACATGCTCTAACTTCATCCTAGAATTAATTTCCATCATTAACAGCACGGTTTAAAGAAACTCACCTGAATATTTTGATCTGAAAATCAGGATCAATAGTTATAACAATACACGTGAAATCATTGTTTCTTATAAATTTAAAGGATGATGTGAAACTGGATGGTTAATTCTCACTTCGGACCGCTTTTGTCCGAGTGCA
The DNA here is from genome assembly GCA_037367295.1 of Apogon hyalosoma. Classification (NCBI taxonomy): domain Eukaryota; kingdom Metazoa; phylum Chordata; class Actinopteri; order Kurtiformes; family Apogonidae; genus Apogon; species Apogon hyalosoma. The sequence continues at coordinate 6,210 of JAPQRP010072254.1, read as the reverse complement.
TTTTCATTGCATAAGTTATATTTGGGACCTTCCCGCTCTTCCAGGTGCAAACATGGAAACCTGAGCAGAGACAGCAGCGTCATCCCCCTCCACAGGGAACAGAACAAAGCAGCATCAATGACAACAAAATGACACTGATTAAGTCAGACACTGCTAGGGTGGATGTGGGTTGCAAAGCAGCTTGCAGAAGACCAGCAATGTTAGCCAAGTTAAGCCGTATAAATATGGCCCCTGAATGACATTTACCAATTGGAAATAGAGAGGGGAGTTGACTGGACTGTCAGCTGATGTGGGTTGGCATTGACATCTGCTGCGATCTGTCCTATACGTGTGGGCTGAGCTTGACTTCTTGGTCTGCCTGAACTACCGCTGCACTCAATTTACTGGCCTCTATCATGTAGAGCTGGGTGATAATAATAAAATCTCTTTTTTTATCTTATAGATGAATTACATTTGTAATCTATTATTTTCTTCCTACGTGGACTGATAACTAACTCTGATAAAATATATGCCATTTATGAATGAAGAAACACTTTCACATTTAATATGTTAAAAAATGCAAACAGGATGCAAGAAATGTCTCCAGAGAAATAATCTTCATTTTCAAGTTTTTTTAGTCAGCCATTATTTGTGCTAATGCTTTTTAGTGCTGTCAGTATGTTTAAAGTGGTCATATTATGCTTAACCCACTTTTATTAGGCTTTGGTACATTTATTTGTGTATTTTGACCCTAATAGTTCAAAAAGTTTGAATTTGAACCCTCCTGTTGCTGCAAAGCTATCTTTATATTAATTTTGGCAAAAATCAAGTGGATTTTTACAACCCGTTTTAATCTGTTATGTCTATAATTAGTTATGTCACATTTGCACAAGTTACATTTGCACATATAAGGTCAAGACTTCTGATAACTTCCAAGTACACCATAATTGTTTGTCACCAGCAGCGGTTGTAGTCCATACTAAAAATATGTCTAAACTTCGAGCCGATTACGTAAAATGTTCAGTTGTTGGTTGAACGGGACAGAGCAGCACAGCTAACAATCTGGAGGGGGTGGGGCATGAAGTGGCTCACGTGCATTTAACGGGCCAGTGCTCAAAACGGCCTTTCTGGTGTCATTACTCAGAAATAGGGTTGAAGATGGGCCTGTGGAGTTAATTAATGAAGAATTCAGGCCCAAGCATAGCATTTGCAGTTCATATAGACCACAGAGAAATGTTTTAAAATGCATAATTCCACTTAAAAAAAAGCAAAATATTACTCCTTTAAGAGTTGCATTTCTAGTTTTTTGGTGTCACTGGGAAAAATTCCATCATTATCTTTCAGCATATAGTAAATGAAGTGATATTAGTATTTCTGTATCCCCTGCTGTAGGTTTCTGGCCAATTACAGGGGTTGTCAGACAGGTAGGCAAGTTAAGTACATGATTGACAGCAGTAATGACCAATCGCTGATCAGATTTGAAATGGATGCAATTCTATAGCTTTACTTCATGTCTCAAAAGGTTGCTTCTCTTTTCCAGCATTTAACAATATCAGGTTCGTCTGTATTTATAGTTAGTCTTTTCATTCAGCCTAAGAGAAGAGAGATGCTGAACGAATTCTGACAGTTTTTCCTATATCAGCTCCTGCAGCTTTAATTACTGTGTATTTTAAGATTCAATACACTGGTTAAAATTACCTGATTCCAGGAGGGGTTCTTTGATCATAATCTGAACATCTTTGCCTTCTGGACCAAATGGGACATTTGAGGACAACATCTTTGGTTTCAGGAAACCCTGCTCTTCATTTTTCACCACACCCTGACATTTTATAGACCAAACAACTAAACCATTAATCAAGAAAGTAACTGACAGCAATGGAAAACAATCAATACTTGCAGCCTTAATCCATCAGTTGACTCCATATTAAACATAGGTATATATAGTATTTCTAGTTTGAAATATTAAAAAGAGAATTAGAGCTCTGATCTCCTTCCAAGGATTGGAAGAGATATGAACTGAATATATTTACACTGATGGCGGGGGATTTATGTGACCACTAGAGGCAATAGCGAGTCCCCCTGCCGGTCTACCATGGTGAGGAGAACTAACATTATACGACCTTTGACCAAAGCGTCATAAAGTGACCAGATGGGATGAGAACCAATAAGCAACAACTTTTAGAGCCAAAGAAAGTGGCAAAGTGATAAAACCTAGAGGAACTGTTGTTGTTTTTACCACTGAACATAGCTCTAAATGGAAAGAATGGAGTTTGATGCTGAAATCACAGCATTTCATTTACACCCATGAGTTGAATCATGAGGCTTATGAAGGTTATTACCTCGCAAGATAACTCAAAAAGTCATAGACGGATTGATGACATTTTCAGGAAATGTTGATACTGGTACAAGGAACAAATGATAAAATTTTGGTGGTAATGGGGGGTGGGGGGCACTCTCTGAGTGCTTTTCTAGTTAAGTAATATTATCTCTACTAAGTTGACTATTGATCCACAGTTCAGACTAAACTCTGACAAATCTGACCTTGTTTGTTCACTTCCAAATCATCCTTTAGTTTAGCTACTGAAAATACCCCCCGCTGTTGAGAGTGTGGAATATAAATACTACATAGAACCATTTAAATATTTACTGAACTCTGCTGTTTCCTGCTGTTTAAAGGAAAGGACATATATTTACATTGCTGACATTTAGAACAATCCCTTGAGTGAAAGCAACACTTTTTGTCTGACTCCCTCTCCTCAATCTAATCCTCTTTACAGAAGCCCAACATGTCTCCATACTGATATTTCCACGCTGCATCGTTCGGGTAAACTGGGACAAAGAGTCAAATTCATGCTGTTTTTAGTTATTCAGCTAAATTAATTAAACACAGAGTGCAACTCGCCCTTCAGTCACCATGGAGGAAGATATCTAATTTTGTTTTTGGCATTTTGTTCTGCTTTTGGCGCAATTCTGTGAAAAAGGTGATATTAATATCTTGCCGTTGCATGGTTGATTTCAATCAGCATCTGCTCCGAATGAGCACACATCCCCCAGTGGACCTGAGCTCCCCTTATGAATAGTCGTGTATTTGACTCTTAGGCCTAATTATAGAGTATGCACTGTTATCTGTTCACAAACACCATACAGAACATCATTAATCTTAAAACCAACTGGTTGCAACACTAATTATTTCTGGTATGTTTGATACACTTGATACGGTAAGCACTCCTTTCCTTTGAGGCCTGCATGTAAATTTGACATTTGCTTCTCAAAATCATGTCTACCAAATTGATTTTGAGGGCAGGAAGATTTAATATGAAGCAATCTCACCCTCATCGTATCCCAGTTGGTCTTGTTAACCGTCTTGGTGAAAACTTCCTGAGCCAAAAAAAAAAAAAGAAAAACTAAGGGGAAAAAATGCTGTATATTTATAAGAAACTGACACACCTCAATAATAAACGTTCTGACCTCCTGGGGTGAACAGATGTTTTCTGTCAGATTAGAGCAGGGGTGTCAAACTCATCTTCTTCCAGTGGCCACATTCAGCCCAATTTGATGTTCAGTGGGCAGAAGTAATAAAATAATAGCATAATAACATATGAATAATGACAACTCCATGTTTTTCTCCTTATTTTAGTGCAATAAAAAACATTTAATCGTGAAAATATTTCCATTCACAAGCTATCCTTTCACAAAATATATGTGAATAAGCCAAAGGCACTGATTTTTTTTGTTTTTATCTTATAAAAATACATGCAATTTTAACAATATTATGTCTCAAGTTACAATTTATACATGTGCATTTACAAACATCACACACGCATTTCATAACAGGCATAATATTGTTAAAATTTCTACAATATTACATCCCAGCTTATTGTTAGCAAAACCTACAGATCATAGTGGATCCACAAATGCACAAAACATTTAGTAACAGGCAGAATATTGTTAAATTGCACTTAATTTTCTTTAGATGTTTCAGGTTGTTCATATTTGTTCAGATTCACTTCTGGTGTTAGTATAACCGGCCTCGAGCTAAAACAAACCGAGGAACCATGTGCCTTCTTGTGTTTGATGAGCCACTGTAGCCACATGGCATTGTGGGTAATCAACAACAGCGGAAGTAGCCAAGCCACATGGGTAATCAGAGCTAATAGCAGTGGCCTTGAGCCATGGACAGACATGCAGCAATGAGCAATGTCTCATTGACATTTGGTCCTCCATGTTTGTTTTCATCAAAACCCACCATCTTTGATTCACCCCGCCCCTGACTTTTTGTCCAATGCCAGCGCAGCTTGTCACATGTGTGCTTCTGTTTACAAAGTTTGGTCCACAAGCAAAAACTGCAATGAGAAAACAATCTGATCCAAATGAAAAAAATAAAGTCAGAAATCCATCCTAACCAAATAAGCAGATGAAAGGACTTTCCAGGTGTGAATACACCCTTATATATTATCCAGATTCAGGATTCTTTATTGTCATTCAGCATTAGTATGATGAACAAAATTATGATCCACAGGACTGATAGTGAAATGAACATTTAAAAATGCACACATAGAAAAAATAGAAAATAGGAGACAGAGCAAACACACATTTAAAATAGGAATTAAAAAAAAAAAAAACTTACCAAAGTGCTGACAATAATAATAATAATAATGATGATAATAATAATAATAATAATAATAATAATAATAATAATAATAATTATGGCTTTGATTTATATAGCACTTTTCTATTAATGCATACTCAAAGCGTGTACAGTGGATCCATTATTCATTCACTCACACATTCACACTCTGGTGGTGGTAAACTACATATGTAGCTACAGCTGCCCTGGGGCAGACAGAAGCATGGCTATCAATTTGTGCCTACAGCCCCTCCAACCACCATCGAACATTCATATGCATTCATATACCAGTGTGAGTAGCATAGTTATGGTGTAGTGTTGTATTTGCACATAATGAGTGGCACTGGAGTTGGTTATTGTTCAGTTGTGGTTTGATTTGTACAGTCTTATTGCATCTGGGTAGCAGCTGTTTCTGAGCCTAGTGGTACTAGCTCTGATGCTGCAGAGTCTCCTGCCTGATGGAAGGTGGATGAACAGCTTGTGTGCAGGGTGGGTGGGGACCTTCATACAATGTGAAGTCCTTCTCCTCTGATATAATTACACTGAATATCTTCAGTGCAATTTTTGCACTTCCCAAATTCATCCTGCAGGCCGGATTGGAACCTTTGGTGGGCCGGTTTTGACCTGCAGGCTGCGTGTGTGACACCCTTGGATTTAGAGAATCAATTGTACAGGCAATCCCAATCTTACCCGCCTCCACCTGTGTTGATAAAACACACCTGCAGCAGGTTATTGTATGCATACAGTTATGATACGCATAGTAGCTCAGATACTTTTATCCCGGTTGTGGCTGCAAATTCAGAAACAGGCCGTGAGGGAGATGTGAGATGAGCGTGGGGAGCTAAATTTTACATTCAGGCTCAGATGTCGGCATGTGGAGCTTTTGTGCAGCACTTCACTTTGGTTCAACGTTTCATAGAGTTGTCAATATCTTGCACTGGGTGCCTGTGGGATTCACCACCACTACTTATATATATATATAGATTTTTTTTTTTTTTCCCTTTTGCCCATAGTGTTGAAGTTTGGAGGTTTTTTTTTTCTTTTTTTATTAAAGGGCCAGCACATATTAATAAACAAATATGTGCAATATGTGTCAATACACAAGATTATAGCCAAGGAAAATTTCCATTTTTAGTCCCTACGTAAAATAACATAGTTCACATAAAAGACTACAATCCAGTGTACTCATACAAAAGACAAGTAAAACACAGTATACATTTATGCTACATTGTACACAACATTAGATTAGATTAGATTAGATTAGATTAGATTAGATTGAAGTTTCTTGATCCTTTGGGCAGAGCCCTCAGGAAACTGAGGTTCCAATAGCATCACAACACTGGACAGTTCTTGTACACAAAAATACCACAAAAAAATAGCAAAAACAGTAATTCTAAACATGAAAAACAGTATTGAAAATAACAGGCAATTGCACATTATAAAGTACTAATACACTGTAAAAAATGACTGTAGAATTAACACTGAAAAGTTGTAAAATTGCAACATAAAAATCTGTTAGTGAAAATGCAATACAAAGTTGTTTATTTGAAAAGATGTTTGTGTTAATGATTAAATCAAATATAGCTGTAGTTTTTACAGGAAGA
>JAPQRP010072231.1:0-18643 GCA_037367295.1 Apogon hyalosoma | reverse complement strand
ATTGATTCACCAGTAAAACCCATGGAGTTGGATCAATGACAGTGGATGGAGACACTGGGTTTATGTTCAATTAATGAGAGATTTGACTGAAAAAGTCACTTTTTCTTCTTTTTTTTTCTGTTTCTGACATAATAACCCTCAACCTTAATCTGAGCTTTTATGAACATCTATATGATCAGTAAATTACATAGAAGAAAATACCTGATTTAACTGAAAAAATATAAAATACAGAGGATAATATTATAATAAATGGTGATAATATACTTAAGAAAAGTTAAATATGAAGAAAAAACATTTTGGAACTGCCACAAAAGTAGCCGTGGGTCTTTATGGGTTAACTATGCAAAGAATGGTAAAACTGCTAAAATCAAATATTTTATTTCCTGTAAAATCTCCTTGTGATAAAATTTACACAGGTGAAACATCTAAGAACAGAACGCAGGAACACTACTAGAAGAAATGATGCAAACAGTTGTGATACAATACATATTAATGAAAACATCCTCATGTTTTGTCTTTATTTTAAGTAGATATTGAAGCCATAAGACTCAGCCCAAGAGGGTATGATTAATTTTAGAAGAAAAACAGTAGAAGCGCTTTGGATTTTTTTTTTACCTTCACAGTTTTTCTCCAGGGGACATGAACGAGGATTTCTCAGTTAATGACTTCTTATCATTGTGCCAGCGTATTCACAAAAGAGACAAGTTTATTATAAGTTACACCATTTATTTATGTTTTTATGGTATTTTTGCATTACATATATTTGTACGATAGGTATGACATATATTTTACTGTGTGTTTTCTGTTCTTTTACACATTAGTTGATTCATTCTATCTGTTGAATGGTTTGGTTGATTCATAGCATCGAACATGAAGGTTTTTAACATTGTTTTTACATGTAAAATGCTTTTGTTCTTCTGTACATATAGAGTTTATTGGTATATGTGTGGGTCTGGAAGTACATTAGATCTATTATACATACCCTCTACTTTACTTTGTACCCTGTACCCTCTAAGTATACAGTTATAACACAACATTAACCATGACTGGACACCCCCGTCCCCTCTGCAAACATGGTCCAATGATTAACCTGGAGACACTGATTCATAGTATGTATCTGTATGGGATTGGTTGTTTCTGTATATATACCTTTCATTTATTCATGTTTTATATCTTTTTTTTTTTTTTAACAATATACAGTATTTATTGACTTTTAACCTTTTAACATTATACAAACGTAAACACACACATTTTACTTGCTCAGAAATACGTCTGTAATAAAATCATATTTAAAATAATAATTCATGTTCTCTCCATGTTTACGTGGGTTCTCTCAGGGTACTCTGGCTTCCTCCCTCCATCCAAAGACATGCACTGATATGAATTGATCAACCTAAAATTACGCACGGATGGATGGGGGGGGGCTCACAATGACTACATGCAGACCATACCACCGTGAAAGTGAAACTTAAGATGCTTTGCTAATTCCTCTAAGAATCGTAAGGCAGGAGGGAGATGAATAAAACGGGGAAATAATATGTAAGAGTGGGGGGAGGGAGTTCCCCATATGTACTGCAACGAACCCCTCTCTCTCTGCCTCTCTCAAATTTCACTGTACACACGAGGTACGCACACACCGTATGGATATACACCTGCAGGCACTAATGATTTGGACAATGATCAGAGTTTTAGTTTGCATGTAAACAGGCTCAGTGTAGCATGTAAAGAGCACACCTGAATACAGCATAAGCTAATCAAAGAGTGAATAAGGAAAAAAAACAAAACAAAAATATGCAGAAAACACAGAACTTAGACAAAACAATGAGAAACAGTGGTTGTGAATATTTCCTTCGGGGTCGATCTTCTGTTTTTGTTCAATTTTCTTGCAGGACGTTCGTATGTACCACCTTTTGTGCGGATCCTGAAAGCAGCAGCAGGTCTTCCTTCCCATCATCACCTTTGTGTTTCAGCTGCAGAGGGAGTCACCGGGCTCCATCGGCGGCGTGGTGAGGACGCCGGCGGCAGATGGCGGGCGACCCGGAGGGGAGGCAAACCGCCACTTTGACTGCCACCCCCGCCGAGGGGTGAGGGGTTTCCCACACGAAGCAACAGGGGCGAGAATGATGGCGAGGGCGAGCCTGGCCTCTGCTCGACATCCATCAGGGCTCAGTGTTAATGAGGGGAGGGAGGGGAGGCTCGGAGGAGAGACGAGGTGAGAGGTATTAGTGACGGTGATAAATAAAAAACTACAGGAGGTGCAGAGATAGAAGAGCAACAAGAAAAGAGAGCGAGAGTCTGAAGAAAGCCCAGACACATGAGGAAGGAACACTGATGCACCGACGCAAAATACAAATAACTGACGAATGCATTCTCCTTGAATGCATCAAATAAGAGTCTGTTTTCACAAAGTAAGGGGTGAAGAGCTAGCTTCTGAAATATCTTCTTAACTCTTGAAATGCAATGTTGTGACGAGCAACATAACTGAATGTCACCGACTGTAGCTCCAGGCAGTTACCAAGTCTTGTTACCGCCTCCCACCAGTAGGTGGCGACGTGTCCCTTCAATCCTAACAACATTACAGGGCACGTTTCAAAGTGAAGAAGAAAATGTGGTTTGAAAGGCGCAGTCCTGAGCTGTTTTAGTGAGTAAGTAAAGTTTATTTAGCTTTAGTTTGGATAGATAAGGATAGATTTGGCTACTCTACTGCTTGGTTAAAAAGCTACTAAAACTTACTGCATTTTACTTTCTACTAATGTTTACGTTCATTTATTTTAAGGGTAAGATGACAAAAAAACAAAAACACAAGGAAAACGTCCACGTAAATATGTTCAAAGTTCAATTTTACTAAAAGTATGCAAACCAATATGGCCGACGCCCTGTGACGTCACAATGTGTAAATTAGATGAGTGCATTTACTCCCATCATAAACTTTGGGTAAAACCCAATATTTATCTCATTTACAGTATGGATTTATCTCCAACCACTTCCAAGATACAGCTTTTTGAAATCTAGATATCAAAATTACATATTTAAAAAAAAAAAATTAAGGTGCATAAAGGGTTAAAATGTTGAGACTAAAAAGAAAAAAATTGCCAGGAAAATAAAACCTTCTTACAGCTTTAAGGATAGAACATGTGTCCAAACATCTGCAACAACAGTTTAACTTCTGCAGATATGATACCACCTCTAATGCTCCATTCACACTCATGTGGACATTATGCAAAACAAATATTTTCCCATATGTTTTGGCCTCTCAGCCACATGTAAATACCATTTTAGGTCTTTCAAAACAAAAAATTAAAGTGTACATTTTCTAAACTCCAGTTGGTGTGGATCCATGTGGACAAAAGAGAGCGGTTACGAAACGATCATCACACCCTGTTTGGTGCTTTTAACTTACATTGCTTTTTGTAATTTATCCAAACATGTACCTGAAAAATCAAATACAGGTGTGAAAATCAGTGTATGACCTACAGTCAAAACAGAAGTAGTGTCAAAATACAACTAGAAGCAAACTCAGAAGAACTCTGTTACTTAAATAAAAGCCCTTTCTTATGAGTTTGAGTGTTTCAAATATACAGTCTTTGTCTGGTCTCAACTGCAGTCTTGTCGATCATGTGACAACAAATACCTTTTCTTCTTCACCATTCCAGAAGTTTTTAAAAATCACATGGTCATCATAAATGGAACAGACAAGTCTTAAGATACTGGCCCTTTAAAGTTCCTGCAGTTACATTATATTAACTCAGAAGTACAGTATATTGTGTATTGTAATCCTTCAGCAATAGGAAATGATAAAAACAACACATAAGACACATAAAACATGCAACAGAGCAAAGACTACAAAAAGATGTGACATTAGAAATGACACAAAAGACAAAGATTACATAAAAGATGCAATAAGACCTTTTTATTATAGATTCCTTATTGATACACTGGACTAAAATATTAATATTTTAACAAAAGACAAGTTTTTTTTATGTATATATTTCATTTTGCAGTTTTCAGTTACGTAAAACACACAAAAACAAAGGCTCAGATATGCATTACAACGAATTAATTAACTAGCCAGTCCTTATTCAAGAAAGAAAGAAGAGGAGAGTCACTAGCAAACATATAATCCTTAGTCCAGTTTAATTTCCTCCAAGTATGTGAGAAACAGTCCAAGCACTGGAAAAAGTGTTCACAGAACAGGTCCTCAAAGACCGGAGCTTTTCCATCTGTATTAATGACAACATATCATTGACCCACACTTGAAAAGACAGAGGACCTGGAGACTTTTGTTCTTTTAATATCAGCTTCTACAAAAAGACACGGTTTAAGCTGTGTTTGTGTTGAAGACATTCTGAGCTCTAAAGACTTAATCATTCAGATTTACATCAAAATGAGATTCAAATGCTATATATACACACACACAAGATAAAATAAATATGCATATAAAAACAATGTATCAAGAATTACAGAAGTTTTGCTTGTCTAGTTGGTGGTTCTTTCTTCCTCTGTTACTCAGTGTCAGTGTTACAGCCCAGCTCTGCTAGGGGTTCGAACGAGCAGAGGTAGTAACAAAAGAAACCAGATGGAGGACTGGCAGCAAATGTAAAGAGCAAGTCTGAGTAATCACAAAGAAACAACACAGAACAGAAAAAGGGCCGAGCAGGTACTGCCAAAAGAAAGGGAGAAGAAGCTAACCTGCCGAGGGCTGGTGGGGGGGCTGAACAGAAAGGCTCAGAAACAAAGAGAACCACGTCTAGCTAAGAAAACTAAGAACAGAAGGGGGCAGTGCCCGGTGGCTAAGCTAAGCTAAAAACCAAAGAAAACGTAACAAAATAAAACGGCTACTTGTACACTAGAAAGCCACTCTTCTTAAAGTTACAAGTTTAACAGAGTTTTATAATTTTATATAACGCAGGCCAAGAGGGCAAACTAAAAACACTATGCTCACACTGTTTAATAGTGGGCAAAAACAAACAAAAGACAGCGACAAAAGTCTTTATAAAACCTTCAAACCGAAGGGAGCTAATTAACAAAAACTCGCAGCAGCTGGTGAGTCCACGAAGGCGCTGGAAAAGAGCAAAGTAACAGACAGACAGTCACAAAGCTAGTCTTAATGCTTATCAACACGAGCAGAGTTCACCAAGAGACAAAGGCGCAAACTATCACACACGAAGGCGAACTGAGCAGGTACCAGGCTGGTGGGCGGGGCTCAGGTGGGCGGGGCTCTTCCAATCAGCTTTCTCCCCATTAAAAACAAAATGCAAGCGTTACTGCTGGGATTCAAACATCGTAGACCGTAGCGTTATGTACTGAGCTATCCGTCCACTTGTACGAATTATACATCCCAAGGCTTTCCTTTCTCTTGTATTGGGGGAGGGGGGGGTCTGTAACTCAAAAGTAATACTGGAGTCATGTAATGCATTACAATTCTGAGTAATATTGTAAGGTGAGGAATTACTTTTAAATAACAGTAAGAAGTAATCTGTAGCCTAATGGATTACAGTTTGGAAGTAACACAACACTGAAAACAAGTCATTGAATTTAATAACGTGAACTGAGAGAGTGCAGTTGTGTGTGTGTGTGTGTGTGTGTGTGTGTGTGTGTGTGTGTGTGTGTGATTGGTATGACTCGTTTCCACAGTTCAGTCATTGGATTAGTTACTGTTTTGAAGGTGGATCCCCATAGCTCCACACAGTAAGACAGATAAAGTTAAATAATTGAACGATAACTGGTACGGACGATGTTGCGATTCATCGAGTATCGATAATCATTGTGTTGTCATCAGAAACTGGGTTTAACGTCACGCTCCTCAAAGTTTCAGATTCTCTATTAGAAAAAGAGGAAACTCCTTTTGTGGTCGGACTTGGCTGCAGAAGCCCCTCGCTCCATCATCGCCGCTCCCATCATGCCTCACCTGACAGAACATTACAGATGCATTATGGGATCTGAGGGAGGTGGCAGAGGGGACGCGGCGCTTCATGAATAGTTGATAAAACATGAGACGACCAAACGGCGGTCGTCAGGAGAACAGGAGTGTCATCAATATTCCATCACAGACACATGGATTCTTCATGAGGGAAACTCTGCTCTTTGTTTTATTTCTGGAAAAAAATTTTTAGGAAGTTTGACAAAAAAAAAAGAGAAAGTTTAACACAAAGATTATCCTCACACCACCTGACTGGAAACCACAGAAGAAGAACAAGCCTGGATGATCTTGGAAATGTTCGCACTTAAAAGGAGATTCCTGTCGAATCCTCCTCTGGTCCGACTTCAAACTTTCCAAAACATACTTTCAACAGAAACACAACATTTTCTTGCATAAATCCGCCGTAAACGATCTTTTTGAACCCGATAAACACATGTTTAATAGGTCTATGAGGAACAGTCAGAAAGTTTGATCATTACAGCAAACAGTGTTAACATTTAATGGAACACACTCATACCTGTAATTACACTTTAATCTCCATAACAGTATTTTTCTTGTTTCGAGGTGTAGGCTAGAGGCAAAGAGATGAAAGTGTGCGTCTTTTTAGGACGGTTTTAGTCTAAAATGGACCGGCGTCCTGCTCCATCACTCAATAACAGCCATACCTAACTCGAAGGCTAATCAAAATTTAATGGTTTTAGAGGCTAAACTTTATGTGAAGTTTTTTATGTTAAGTGTGTCAAGTTTATGTAGCGACTAAGATGGAAATTAGTCTTGGCTATAATCTAGCGTATTGGCACATATTGTGTTTATTAATATGCACTGTCCTTTTGAAAAAACAAAACTTCAAGTAACTTAAAAACTGTTTTAACAATAAACCTAAAATACAGATTTGTATCTCTTCTTGTCTAATTTGAAGAGTAAGCTAATTAGAGCTTTCCACGATAACTTGTTGGTACAAATTGTTTCAAGATGTAGGAATTTGGTGGCATTAGTCCACGGTAAATATAAGAAAATATTATAAAAGACAGATTTCCAAAATTAGCTTTTAACTAACAGTGAATTTTATACACTCATAATGACCAGGGTTATGCAGAACCATGTGAGGCGCTGAACGTTGGGCTTTTGTACTTATTTACCTCATCTCGACTCTTCTGTAATGAAATGCATCAGTGCTGTTTATAATGCTCATAAAAACTAGTAAATGTGCAAAATGTGTTTGTAAAAACTTAAACTTACTCTTTCAGGCTCAAATGGTTGTGTCTACTATGCTGCCTCTTGGCCTCTTTGTAAATGAGAACTGGTTTTCAGTTTGACCTACTTGGTAAAATAGATGTTAAATAAATAAATAAACCAGTGGTCCCAGGCACAACAAGCCCCGCCCCTCGCACATAATGTAGCTTATTTTGGCATCGATCCAGCTGACGTCATCTTGTCTATGCGTGTGCTGTCGGCATATCAGTTGTCTCTATATATGCGCCAAGTTTGAAGTGAACTGAAACAAAATTAATGTTTTTATAGATGTGAAATTTTACCCATTATAAGTAAAAGGGAAAAATAATTAAAAATTCTAACTTTGACCTACTCCTCCTAAAGTGTAACCACATCTATTCTTGGTCACTGGTAATCTATAAGCCCAGTTTGGTATGAATTCAACTAATAGATTTGCTGCTAAAGTGTTAACAAAGAAAGAAAGACAAAAAAAGAAAAAACAATACCCCTTGCCTCCCCTTCGGGGGGGGGGGGCGAGGTAATAATAAAATGGTCATGAGTGTCTTGTCATGTGGCTGTAACTGAAATACTCCCATTCGGTCACTGATCACCTTTGTCTCATCCTCTCTCTGACTTTGTAGTAAATGTCAGACTCATGCGGCCGGTGCAGTCCGACTCAGAACGGGGATAAAGTTACACTTAAAACTGTCAAACTCTATGTAGAATATTACCCCCGTGTCATACTGTCCTATTACTGAAGCCCTCAAGTGCTCCTCAGTCAGACTCCGCCACAGTCGGAGCGGTTTTGTGGGCTCCTTGATCATCCAGCCCACATGTGTTTTAACATATAAATTCAGATCCAAACTCATGATCCCATTGATCCAGTGGTTAAAGTCATACAAACGTCTATGACCCAGTGGCTCCTGCAGTTTCCCATCAGAACACGAGGGTTTGGCAGAGATGACAGGTCGACACTCACATCAGATCCTGCAACGGATAAATGGAGCTGCATTCCTGGAATTTGCCTAATAATAGAATAGAATAGAATAGAATAGAATAGAATAGAACAGGTCTGTATTCTCACTGTTACAAGAACAATGAAAATCAGTTTGTTTAGCAGCAGATTTTTAAAGTGCAAAAACAAAGACTACAGAAAACTGTCACACAAAGATTATACTGAAAATATCTACTGAAAAATATCGACAATAGATCAATATTGGCAATATACAATACTACAAAGAAATACTAAAAATATATTTAAAAAAGGCCAATTCTGTACCACAGATAGAAGAGATATATGCAATATATTAAGGATATATACAATGTAAAATTTTAAAAAATCTATACTAAAAAAAAAAACCAAAACTCTCAAAGCAATAATAAAACTAAATAAAGTTCAACTTAATCTATTCAATACCTCAAAATTAAAATATGAACAAAATATGCTCTGAAAATAGCATTGTGATATGTTCATTTTGAAAACTTATACTAACAGTATTAACGGGTCGATATATTTATATTTGAAATGAGGACTTTTCATTATTGTTAAATGACAGGGATAAAGAAGCCCTCAAAATAATAATAATGATAATAATAATAATACTCATAATAATAATAAATCTAAATAAAGCTCAACTCAGTTTATTCAGTTCTTCAAAATTAAAATATGCTCTGAACATTGTGATATGTTCATTTTGAAAACTGATACTAACAATAACACCTGAACCGTAAATATTTGAAATGATTATTTTTCATTAATATTAAATGACAGGTCCAGGAATAAAGAAGTGAACACATGAGGTGATGATGTCGGTGTCAGGTTTTGACAGACAGGATAAAGTTCTGAATAGTTCTCCCATCAAGCGTTGGTTTGTTCTTTCGGGACTGTGTGTTATTACGGCGTGTGTTCTGCGGTGGGAGGGGCCGAGGCGAAGGAGGCGGCGTGTCACGCTCAGAACAGGATGATGCTGAGCTTGTTTCACGGCAGCTTAACGTGTTTTATCTGGCATGTGTCATCACAG
This sequence comes from Apogon hyalosoma, assembly GCA_037367295.1. Taxonomy (NCBI): domain Eukaryota; kingdom Metazoa; phylum Chordata; class Actinopteri; order Kurtiformes; family Apogonidae; genus Apogon; species Apogon hyalosoma. The sequence continues at coordinate 9,490 of JAPQRP010072231.1, read as the reverse complement.
AGGCCCGGTCGGCACTGGATAATTGACTTTGTTGATGAAGATTAATGACAAATCCTGGAGTTGTTGAGCAGCGGCGAACATGAAGGAGATCAGAGGACAAAACACCGCCCTCTGTAGTCTTAGAACTCCGTCACAGTGAAGAGCTCAGACCTTCCTGTTTGTTTTTTAATCATCCCACTTTTTCACACCGTTTCCTCCAGTAGAAACACTGGTTCAACTTCTTCACTGCACAAAACATGAAAAAGAACTGGCTCTGAAACGTTCTCACAGTATAAAAGTCGACCTTTGAAGGACATTTCTACTCACTGTTTATGTGCAAAGTGAACAGAAGACATACAAGACATATTAATAACAGAACACGCACATTTATTTGTGTCAAAATGTGGGGAATAAAACGAATGAAGTTGTCAGAAAAATAAATAAGCACAGATGTCTGTAACGCAGTTGCTGTAGTACTACTTCCTACGTCTCCTATTAAAGAAGCTTTATTTGTGACCTACACTGCAAAAATCTAAATCTGACCAAGTGTATTTTTCTCATTTCTAGTCCAAATATCTCATCACACTTAAAATAAGACAGAATCACCTACAGAGGAACTTTTCGGTGAGATATAAGAACTGATTTTTAGACAATAGATCTGGAAAATCTGATTTAAGAAATCTCACCGAGATAATTTTCATTTGTTCCATTGGCAGATTTTTTTTGCTTAATTTAAGCAAAAAAAAAGTCTAAAAAAAAAAAGTTCTTATATCTTTTACTCTTTAGGTGATTCTGTCTTATTTCAAGTGTGATTAGATATTTGGACTAGAAAACTAGAGAAAAATAAATTTGGTAAGATTTGGATTTTTGCAGCGTACCCATAGTGTTTAAAGTACATACTCTTAAAGTTATGCAAAAGACACAATGTATTGGATTATAAAGATATTAACTGAGGTTATTTACACCAGTGAGCCACTAGAGAGAGCTTTAAGGCATCCGAAAGTGACCAGACTGAATGAGAACCATTAAGACACAACTTTAACTGTCAAAGAAAAGAAGTGATAAAACTAGAAGCAGTTGTTTCCACTGGACACAGCTGTAAATAAGAAGAACGGAGTTTGATAGTGAAATGTCAGCGTTTCCTCTACACGGGCAAGTTTGATTCTGAGGCTTATGAAGGTATAAAGTTATTATGGGATGTTCTTATCATTGCTAAGTTGTTGTTTGTTGATCCGCAGTTCAGACTAAACTGTGACTGTTCTGACCGTGTTTGTCGGATTCAAACAGTTCAGCTACTGACGACACAAACCGAACTGAAAACAGAGGTGATCAGTGGTTTTACTGCGGCTGTTTTCAGTCCAAAAACAGAGCTAAGCTAACAGAGCTAAGCTAACAGAGCTGTGATGTAAACTATCAGCTGATGCAGCACACAAAGATTATATGACAGTGTTATTTTGAGTCAAAATAAGCATCTGTGAGTTTTAGTTTGAAGAAAACGTGATGAAACTATAATACAGATGTGTGGAAACAATGAGATTTACACTTTATTCAGTGAGTGATTCAGTCTGTGGATAAATAGTGTTGATTTGTTGGTGGTTTTGGTAGAATGAAGTGTGTTCAGGTACTAGACTGCCTCCTGCTGGAATGTCAGTACTATATTGAACCACTTTGTATTAAAAAAAAAAATTTTTTTTTCTTGCAAAATACTAAAGCACTACATTAAAGTTACTCTACATCGTCTGTGAAACGTATCCTGATTTTAGGTCTTCATATATCTCTTTTGTTGAGGGAAATGCCTCCTTTTTGTTTCTCTATCGTATTATTACTATTATTTTTTACATTACTACCCACATTTCTTGTGTCACATTAAGTGTGTATACAGCTGCTACTCCGTGGAATAATCTAACAATATAAGAAGTTTTAAAATCATTCTTAAGAAAAGGCTAAATAAGAATATGTCCAAATTTGAAATACATTTGTAAGTTACAATACATTTGTACATGTTTCAGTTGTTTTATTATAAGGTACTGTTACCTATTTTGTAAACTTCTCTTTATGTGTGTGCATTAAAATGATGTATGTGCTATTTTAAGTGATGGATCCCAGGAAGACTAGTTGTTACCTCGGTGGCAACTAAGGGGAATCCACTTTAAACAAATAAGTGTAAGTCATTCTGCCCCTTTACATTTCAGTTATTAAAGGATATCTATCTAACAATGGGCCAAAAGCCATGAGGATTAAAACAGTATAGCAGTATAATCTCTTTTTTCCCATCAGTTACTCTGTTGTCATCTACAGTAGTGGAAAAAAAGTTTTGGGACACCCTTAAAATTTTACATAATCTCAAACATGATGATGAAATATTTGCATAAACATCTTTTTTGTGTTTCAGAAGGCGTGGCTGCATCAAATAGACACAAACAAATGGTGGGTTTTTTTTTTTTGGTTTTTTTTTTTGGTTAATTCTTAATAACAAAAAATAACCAAACTAAATTCTTGTCAGTTTCAACATGTCATGTCCTGGACGTGTTTCATTATCTACTGAAAGTTTGGACCTTGACAGAACAGAAGGGGGCATGTGGGTTTGGAAAATGGAACAAGACTGGATAGAGTTCAGTGACTGAAGAGGGATTCTGAATGTAATAGATTACAAATGCATGGCGCGTCCAAAAACTTTTTTCCACCGCTGTAGTTGTGAGGGGACAGTGACCTCTGACCTCCATACAACGCACACGGTCTGAAATGGTTATTAATTTAAAAGCTGTCCATGTTGCACTGATATATCCAGATTCCCACATTTGCACTCTCCACAGCTGAATAAATCAAACGCACCCTGACGCGCTGACATTTACAGAGCGGCTGATAAAACGGCTGCAGGATCTACCCAACAACAGGCGACTCATCAGCAGATTTACCGCGCAGCCGTCCAAAGTTTTTACAGTGAGAGATAAAAGCCGAAGGTCATGTTTTATTTATTTGTTCCATCACCGTCATAATTAGCAATTTAAATGACAGTCAGAACAACTATTATGTCCGATTCGTCCGCTGGGAGCCATCAGGCTGCAGATAAACCAGCGGGGCCCAACCTGAGGCCCTCCACCCCCAGGAGGTCACAGCAGGTGAGGGAGCGGACCTGCTCTGGTGATCAACATGTTTCTGTTTCTGATGAATACTAAAGGTTTTCAGGTTGACCTTTGACCCTAGGAGGCCCTGAAAGCTGTCAGGAATTAGTCTGGAGTTATTGTATATCATTTTGTGTTTTTTCTATATTTTATTACTTTATTCAACTGAGTTCTTCTATGAAACTGGTCTAAAAACAGGACACGGGGCTGAAAATTCAAACCAGATGTAGATTAATATGAAGCAAGTTTGGAAGCACTTTGGGTCTATTTGAAAAATAAATACTGAGAGAAAAGAGAAACTTTTTCAGATAAAACACATTTTTATATTATTTTGCATTATATTTAATACAAAAATCAGTCAAAAGGTCACGAAAATGACATGGTACTATTTTTTTTTTTTTTTTTGCATATCTCTTTATTCTCTCAGGTACATTTTGAGAATTGAACTAATTATCCAAGGCAGAGTGTTTCACAAAAATGGCCGCTGTTGTAAAATCATTTGCGATTTATATGTGTTTAAATTGGCAGGTTCTGCATGTAACTCCAGTGGACACAATGGGTTACACACAAAACCTGGAATGAGACATGAAAAACCTGCATGTGTGGATTAGAAAAACCACTAGGCTCATCACATTTAACACAGTGTCTTTATTTATAGTCTATAAAAGACCATTTCAAGCCATGTTTTCAGATCTAATGCACTGACACCTTGGTAGTTTTTCATGTCCCAATTTTGATCCTATTTTTGGACCCAATATTTGATTAAAAATTCATTCTTTTTGGGATGGCTCAGAGCAAGAGTAGAATTTTTTTTTTGCATTTATCTGAGGTCATCATTAGGTCCATCCTGGGGGGAAATATGTCTACATTTACCTTTAATTATTGGGTCTAAAAAAGCTGGAAAAGTGCCAGATACCAAAATAAACCCAGTTTCATAGACACCCAACTCTAAACAGGCAGGAATGGGAATCGAGCTGGTTTTTCAGTATTTATTCTGAGAGATTTTACTTTATTCCAAATATCTGTACTTTCTACTTTTTTATTTTTTTCTTCCTAACATCAGATACAACCACATTATCACATTTATGTATCATACTACAAAAGAGCATCTACACCCACCCACTAATTTCCTTCCTGACAGTGATGTGACGTTATTATTTCAGACAGACTTTCGGTCTGGTTCTTGTTGTAACATGAACTTGACTGATGAATATTTCACTTTAATTTCACTTAGCGGTGTGATAGGATTTTGTGACCCGAGCTGCTTTTCCATTTGAGCGACAAAACAAAGTGAAGGACAAAACAGTTAGTTTAAAGTTTAATGTGAGTGCAGATGTACAGTAAATCCAGAAAAGGAGGAGGCGTGGAGGGGAAATGGGGCAGATTGATGAGATGAAATTAGGTGCTCGGATGAACATCATCCCAACAAAACATCCATCCATAATGCAGACGCGTGCATTTATCTGCAAAAGGAAGTGGGATGTTCTGAAGACACAGCATAAACATTATTATTATTATTAATATTATTGATAATCTTAAATCATCTGACCTTAATGCTGGGTCCACACTAATTTGGAGGCTTTTCATAACTGATATTTTCTCGGCGTTTCAGCTTAAATACAGTTCTGTCGCAAAAATGGATATCCTAGGAAACTCTTCCCCAAAGTTTAGCTTTTCTAAACCCCAGTTTGTGAATATCTGTGTGTTCATGGAAAACTTAGGAATTGTTAAATGATGGCGTCACATCCCTTTGTGTATATTGTTCATGTCATTTGCTCATGTCTATTAGATTCAAGACTCAGGGTACTTTATTATCCCCTAGAGGCAAATTACCGTACAGCCAGCAGCACACACATCAAAAATTAATGACAGATACAATACGAAAACATAAATCACACACTATTCAGGAACCTGACAGCAGCAGGAGTAAAAGAGTTCATATGCCTGTTGTTTCTGTTACGTGTAGTGTGTATCTGAGCAGAAAGAAGCAGCGTGAACTCAGACCACAGACTTTAAGTAATGAATGTCTAACGCAGAGGTCTCAAACATGCGGACTGGGGCCACATCCAGCCCACCAAAGGGTCCAGTCTGGCCCCTGGGATGAATTTGTGAAATGCAAAAATTACACTGAAGATATCAATCATTTTAGTTCAGGTTCCACATACAGACCGGCTCAGTAAAGTACAATCAGAATAACCTATAAATACTCACAACTCCAAATGTTTCTCTTTGTAAATGTAAACCGTTTCATGTCATTTTACTGTATTTACACTAAAACAAACTATCATTTCACAAAAACACAAATAACCTGAACAAATATGAACATTTTCAAATGTCTGAAGTGCAAATTTACCAATATTCTGTCTGTTATTAATTAAATGTTTTCTGTATTTGTTGATCCACTGTGATCTATAACGTGTAAATGATAAACTGAGACATAATATTGTTAAAATTGCACTTAATTTTTGTAAGAAATTTCAGTTTGTTCACGTTATTCACATTGTTTTAAAGGATAGTTGGTTGATATAAACCTTTTCATCGCATAATTTGACTTTTTTTGCTCTAAAACATAGAGGAAAGTTTGGAGTTGACATTATTTATATATTATTATCTTATTATTTCACTGGTCCGGCCCACTTCAGTGTGGCCCCTGAACTAAAATGAGTTTGACAGCCCTGGTCTAATGTCTTTGTGTGATGAAGCTGCATCTGAAACATCAAACTCATGTGTATAAACCAATGTATGACCTGCAGTAGATGGAGGTCAGCACCGATGCCTTTGGGAGACGGACCGGACCGGACTGGACTGGACCGGACTGGACTGGACTGGACCGGACTGGACTGGACCGGACTGGACTGGACTGGACTGGACCGGACTGGACCGGACTAGACTGGACCGGACTAGACTGCACTGGACCGGACTGGTGTTGTAGACAAATCCACATCATGTAAGGAACAATCTCCTTTTCCTTTGGGCTGCTCCTTCAGGGGTCACCACTGCAAATCATCTTCCTCCATTTAACCCTGTCCTCTGCATCCTCTTCTCTCACACCAACTTCCTTCATGGCCTCTTTCTCTACATCCATAAATCTGGTCTTGGGTCTTCTTCTAGACCTCCTGCCTTACTCTTTGGTTTTTATTTTTCCCTAAATTGACTTAAAATGTACACGAAACACCCAGGAAACACTTAAGAGAATTCAAAACGTGAAATATTTTAAATGGTACTGGAGTATCGCTATTTTACCCAAAAACAACAACAATAATAATAATGATAATAATAATAATAATAATTTCACCACCACTGGTTTTCACTTTACTTCAGTCAAATCAACTCAGATCTAGCAGTGGTTTGTCCTGCCTTAAAAACATACTTAATCCAGTTTCAGAGCTGAAAACCAACTTTCTAAGATATTCTAGTTGCATATTTTCCCTGGAGAGATCATCACAGATTGAGTTATGACTCCCACAAATGTCTAACAACCAATCACATGACTGAAACTCACTGGCTTTTATCTGTTTTCCAAAAATACATCAGCAGCAAAGCCTCATACTTTTCTATTAAAAAGCAAATTCAACCAATCTTTCTTGAAAAAATACATAATGTTAATTATTAGTCTTTAAACTAACAACTCCTACTTCTTTGTGCACCTTTTCCATTAATATTCACATTATATATTAAGAGGAAACAGACAAAGTGAAGCCTCTTAGGTTTAAACTGCAGTAAAATAATTAATACAACACAATAAAAACAAATAATGACCTTATATGTGACTCGATTGCACAGTTTAACTGTGAGAACAAGTAATAAAATAATAAGATTATAAACTAGATCAGGAGAAAATAAAAAAAATAAGATAAAAACTAGAAAGAAAAATGAAGTCTAGACACTAATAGGGTACAGAAGAAAAAGTTTAAAAGACAAATAAAGTTTAATTTATTAAAAATGTATGAATAAACGATAACAGATGATTGACTAATAATGAAAAAAGTGTAGAATAATACATAGAATTGAAGGTTTAATAAACAAATTATTAAAATTAATGAGGGAAAGTAGATTCTTATATTTAAGTATTATTATTATTATTATTACTATTACCTGGGTATAAGTGCATCTGTTTGTGTTTGCTGTGGATCATGTGACCTCCTCAGCAGCAGCAGAGCGTTAATTATCCCCGTAGGACGCATGTTGGAGCGCCATCAGCTGATTACAGACACTCAAATACTTTTAAGTCAGAGGACGAGCGTCTGAATCTGTATCAGACGTACAAGACTGTCCCATCTCTCTGTCTGTCCCTCTGTCCGCTCGTCTTTTCAGGACGTTTTCACTCCTGGGGCTCATTCGTTTTTGGTGAAAACTGTCAGATTTTCTTTAAAACAGCTCTTTGACTCAGTCTTAAGGTAAAAAGTTTTGTCACATGTAATTACAGCTGGCCTGTGAGGATCTGGAGGAAGGAATATCTGCTGATAAGTTCGATTCTGCTGGAGTAAAAGTTGTCTTTCAGTTCTGTAAAAGCTCAGATGCTTCTCTACTGCTGTGTAAAAAGTAGATGAGGACTCCATGACACCCTTCGGTTTGATGACGCCTCTGTTTTCATTTTGGCCGTCTCCATCTTGGTGTTTGGAAACGGCAGTGAGACGGTGGAGCTGACGTAGAGCAAAGGGTTGAAGTTCACAGGCTTTTTAGGACACGTTAAAACTAAAGACTTGAAGGATCTGGATCGTTCTGAGTCGCTCACTGAGCCTGTTCACATGACCATAAAAATCCGACTCTCATCAGAGAAGAAAACTTTCTTCCACCTTTCATTCTCCCATGTTTGGTGCTCTCTCAGAAAGTCCAAATGGGTCATTTTGTGGCGTTGTGGAAGACGAGGCCTTTGCAGGCGTCTGTTGTTCTTCCAGCCCGTGTGGCAGATGCCCTCTGATGGTTTTTGGGCTGCAGTCGGCACCTCTGACCGCCTTAGTTTGGGTCCAGGATCGTCCCGTGTCTGGACGGACAGTCAGTCGGATTCTCCAGGTCAGCGCCGGGGACATTTCTTTGGGTCTACCACTTGACTTTTTGTTCCGTAACCCTCAGGATCTTTTCAGAAATTCCAAATGACTGTCTAACTGCGTCCAACCTCAGCAGCGATGGCGCGTTGCCGGAGGCCTCGCTTACGCAGCTCAACACTCCGACCACGTTCAAAGAGACAAAGCTTTTTTGCCTTTTCCATCAGGAAGTCACGACAGTGTGAATACCTGACAGAATATGACACTGAAGCCACATTTTTGCACAGGTTTTGGCTTTTGAAGCCTGGGGTCTTTAACTTTTGAACAGACTCCTTCAGTTTAACTGTGGGTTTCAATAAATTGCTAACTCTAATTTTTGTCTGTCTCACTCCCATTTCTTCTTCTTGCATTTTACAACTCTACTTAGAACCTTCTTAAGATCCAACAGTGCAAAATATGAATTCATGCAATTTATCAACTGGTCTTAAAATTCTGATCAGGAGTGTACATTGATGTATAATTTGGAATTTGAAGAAAGAATAACATAAGATATATATATATATATTTATTTATTTATATAGATAGATAGATAGATAGATAGATAGATAGATAGATAGATAGATAGATAGATAGATAGATAGATAGATAGATAATGCACATTATAACGATTAACATGGTTAAAATTGAATATACAGGGTGCCCCTACAAATGTATGCACACTTTAGCAGTCTCATGATTATGACATCATTGTATAATTATTTACACATCTTTGAACTTTATATCAGGTGAAAATGGGCTAAAATCTGAATGTTAAAAGTCATTATTGATTTAGAAAAAAACGTAAAGGAGAACAGACGAGACCAGTGGCTGGTTGCCTGACATCCATTCACAGCTTGTTGTCATTTAGATCATTTAGATCAGGTTAATTTTACAGCAGAATTCATTGGAAGTCTACACAGAAATAGTTCTAGGTCTGTCAAGCTTAATTTTCTTTATTTAATAGAAACATAACATGAAGTCAGATATTAGTCAGACAGGATATGACATATTAACACCTGTTCGGTTCAATGCACAGTTTACAGACCAGCTAACACAGTAAAGTCAGTCGTTTCTTCTGTCAGATGAAGCACATTTATGTAAAATCTGTCTGTGCTGTTTCACCTCCAGTTTTCCATGACGTCAGACTTAAGGATTTTTTAGTTTCAGCTGTTGTTTATTTCGTCACATTCATAAACACACTGCACAAATCAAAATCTTAAGTCAGGACAGTAATATTCACAAACCTTTTAAAGACACTGAAAACTTGTGCACTGGAAAAAAAATACAGATCTTACCAAGTGTATTTGTCTCATTTCTAGTCCAAATATCTCATCACACTTAAAATCAGACAGAATCACCTAAAGA
>JAPQRP010072178.1:0-18653 GCA_037367295.1 Apogon hyalosoma | reverse complement strand
AAGGATATGATCTACAAGGACTTACATCTCTTACCCATCCAAAATAGGAAAGGAATGTGGAAATTAAACCACAACACCTTCTACACAGCAGGGGCTTGTTTCTGGGTTAAATAGTGAACGTGCCTGTTTGCACGCCCTTCAACACAAATGGTGAGCTAACGATCGGTCGGTGAATGCAGAGGCATAACAGATGCAAAACCCATTTCTGGGCTCATTGTGTTCGCTAAACCACCGTTAGCTCACCATTTGTGTTAAAAGGTGTCCAAACGGGTGCGTTCACAATTTAACCCAGTACAACGCCTCCGCTCCCGCTGTTTCTGGTCATCTAACAGCATTATGGTTAGAATGAAGAATTACTATAGGCTATCTGTGGCCCCGGACCTCCTCCCTTACCCCCACCTGTCTGGATGGACCTCCTCACCCTCATCTGACTAGATGTACCTCTCAGCTGTCTGCACCCTACTGACTTGAACTGAATTATTTACACACATATATCGTGCATCCACGCTGAGCAGCAGGACAAACAGTCTGTATAGAAAAACTGAACGGCGTTCCATTCCTCTCATATTTCATTATGCACACGCGTGCACACACACACACACACACACCAGCACCAGTTCACTGGCTCCGCCCCCATACCACTCTCATTCACTCATTCATCTCTCAAAGCCACACACACTTTGTCCTGAAGTAATATATAGATATCCATAAATTGATGCAGTGAATAAAATTCAGTGAGCAGATCAATCCTCACACAGTAAAGTCGTTTTTGTCAGTGCAAAAGGTCCTTGGGAAATATCTGATATCATCAAAAATATTGTCAAACTTCTGTTGAAAATCTTCTTTTTAAAATGTAAATAATATTTCAAAGGAAATACATGACAGAAATGAAGTGAAATGAAGCTACGTTAAAATCAGCCCTGGAATGCGTAACTGGGCGAGCGCACACTTTTGATCAACTAGCCCAGAAATGGGACAGTGCATTTTGCATTGCTTTGGGGTTAAGGAACTAACGTGCGAACTGGATAATGCATTTTGTGTTGCGTTGGATGTTTATAAACAAAGAGTGACCCACAAACAGGATAGTGCAAAATATGTGAAATGGATGCATTTTGTGTTGCGCGGGGCTTAACGACTTAACAAGCCAGTGCAGAAACGAGTCCCAGGGGCCTAAAGGGGCTGTATGAGGGGAAAAAAAGTCTTAACTACGTGTACTGTATAAGAGTCTACACAGACATGGATGTAAACTGCAACTTGAATGGTTTGCTTAAATGTACAACAACCGCAAGGTGGAAATTCTATTTCTTTCTACCATGTGTAACGGCTCTATAATGAGAGGTATTATTGAAAAAAGTACGAACGCAGTTTTCTCCCAGGTGCATATGAAGACTGAACAAAATAAATCACTCACAGTAATATAACTGCAGCCACAAAGAGAAAGCACAAAAATGCAAATGCACTTTTACTACCGAGAAAGATTTAAGAGGACCCACTACCATGAAATAGATCAATCAATCAATCAATCTTTATTTATATAGCACTTTTCATACAGTAAAATGTAGCACAAAGTGCTTAACATATAAAATCAGTGCACCCCACCACCAACACCACTTCCACCACACAATCATATATGTGCAGACACACACGCGCACACACACAAACACAAACAGAAATAACTAAATAACATTAAAAGAAAGAAACAGGCTGTACAGATGTACTGGCTGTTGTTCCAGCACCCCAACCCACCATGTAACCTTTCCATGTCCCCTGTATATACTTTGACAACCTTTTATTACATCAGTTTCCTACCATTTGATGACACTCTGTTAACACTGTCGTCTACCCCCGCCCACACTTTATGACCTTTGATTTGATCTTGTGGCTGTAGGGATGAACCCACCATAGAGCGATATATTTCATTGAATAAATACATCTACAGCAAACTTTAGGTGTATTAACACCTACTTCGTTTGGTCCATTTAAAATGCACGAGAGTTCATTTCCCCGGAAAGTCCGAACTTTTTTTTAGGTGTGAATACAAACATGCGAACTCTGATTCGAATCAAACAAGCAGACCAAGACCACCTCTTCTGGTCTTGGTCAGCTTCCAAAGGGACTCTGGGCCGATTCACTTCTGGTGTGAATATAACCGCCCTTGAGCTGAGACAAACCAAGGAACCATTCTCTTTTTTGTGTTTGACGAGCCACCATAGCCACTGGAAGTATCCATGCTGCACAGGTAGTCAGAGCTAACAGCAGCAGCCATGAGCTGTGGACAGACGTGGAGCACTGAGGAGACTAAATATTTCATTGATATTTGCTCTGATGCCCATATTATGAAACTGGCTCCAAATGAGCTGTTCTTGATAGTTAACATTATTTTTGTAAATTTGTGTCTGTAAAAATAGAATACATATTCCAGAAACAATAACTACACGTAGGACCTCCATGTTTGTTTTCATCAATACCGACCCTCTCTGATTCACCCAGCCCCTGACCTTTCTGTCCAATACCAGCGCAGTTCATCATATGCGTGCTTCTGTGTACACATTTGCGTCCACTAGCAGAAAGTGCAATGAGAATGTGATCCGACCCAAACGCATAAAGTCCACATTTGATCTAACTCAAATAAGTGGATCGAATGTGGACAGACTTTCCAGGTGCAAATACGCCCTTAGAGATCCTTGGCAATTGATTATATTTCTATGACACTATATTTATGAAACATAATATTATATTTGTTCTTAAAAGCAGCACTGCAAAGGAGTTAACTCATGTAGTACATTTGCAACTTAAGCAGTAACTCTTCAACAGAACAAACAATGATAAAGATTCCACATTATGAAAGATTCACGTGTGTTAGAGTACTTATGGGATGTTTGTGTTGCACTGGTTTGTTCTGGGGGTTGATATTAGGTAAGACCATTTAAATAAAGTGAAGGAGACAGGAATTACTCCTGTGAAAAAGGTACTGACACAATATTTTGTGTGGAGTTCAATTTATGCCCAGGGCTATTCGGAGCCAGTTCTTAGTGGCTGTCAGAGGTATTACAACTTTTAAGATATAGTGGTGGAAAAAAGTTTTCAGACACCCTTAAAATTTTACACAATCTCAAATATTAACATGAAATGCTTGTGGAAAAATATTTTTTGTGTTTCAGAAGGAGTGGCTGCATTTTTCTTTATTGCTAACAAGAAAAAATATCAAAACAAAATTTTTGCCTTGGATATGTGGCAAGGGGCATTATCTTGCTGAAACATCCAGTTTTTACCTCGACAGAACAGAGCATGTGCAGAAAAGAGTATATGGGTTTGGAGAATGGCCCAATACTTGGCAAAGTTCAATGACTCAAGAAGGATTCTTTAATGCAATATATTATAAATGCATGGAGTGCCCAAAAACCATTTTCCACCACTATACTTCCACACTTGCTTCATTTTGGAGATGAGGTCTTTCACAAATGGACTATAATAATTAAAAGGTTCCAAAATTGTGTCAATACTTAAGTATCTTAAAATGTACAACCACTGCTAGCCAATATATGTGGGCTCTCAAAGGTCCTGTCACTTCCAGCTAAGGAAAAGCCAACATGGTGACGAGTGACATATTCAGGAAATGGTAATAATTATGTGTGTGATAAGAAAAAAACAAACAAAAAAAAAAGCCCCAAAACTTAAACAATTCTACTCCCTCCCAGCTTTAGACCCTCTTTCTTTCATTTCTGCCACTTCTACAATAAATCTAAGCAGGGTTCCTGCGGGGTCTTAAAAAGTCTTAACTATGTTCAGCTGTATTGTCCCTGTCAAATAAATAAACAAATAAATCTGCATTTAATACATTTAAAAAGTTTTTCAAAGGTATTAAATTTGATATGGTAGGTCTTAAGTTATGTTGTCATAAACTTGTTGGCTGTATTGTGTTTAAATGTGTCTGGGAAATGTCCAAGTTGCAAAAAAAGTAACATTAGTCTACTCAGTTCCAGCCATTCCAACCTGACAATTTATACTGGAATTAGGAACCAATTATAGCTAACTTTGCAGCCCCATTGAGAAATGATCACAGAACATTCAGCCCAGCACATGTGCCTGAGAAAGCTGACTTTGGGACTTCATGGTACCTAACAAAGCAGGTCCACTCACTGTTCATGCAGAGGTGGACCTTGCAGACCCTGCAGACCACATCTGACCTGAGATTGTTGACTCACTGTAACTGTTGCTGTCACTGTCTTGTAATGTGTGCGGAAATGACCAAAAACAGTCACTTGCCGGATAAAGGGTTAAATAAGTAAGGACCAAAGTTACACAAATTTACTCCAAAAAGACATACGTCTGCATTTCTTAGCTGCAAAATCACTGATCAGGTCAACATAGTCCAGCTTCTAAGCCACTTCAGCACTGATGCTGATGACAGCAAGACCAGTTAAACATTCCTGCCCCTTTGATGAACACAAGTATGGTTCAATGAATTTTAGTTTTGAAAAACTTTGCTCAGCAGATGCAACTTCAACAGGGAGAGTTAATGCAATTTGAAGAGCAATCCAGAGATTTGGATACACTTCTTTCAGATTATTGTCAGAAAGAAAAGTGAGCATCTACAAGGCAGTTGTCTGTGGTGACAGTTGAGGTAGGTTGATTATTTCTTGTGCCATCTCTGATCCATCAGTATCAGCATTTCCTTTGTCAGTCAATGTCTTCTGCAGTTCAATGCAATGTTTGTTTAAGTCCTCTGTGGGCATTCCATAGACTCTTCTGAAATCCAGCAGCATTCCTAATGTGTCTCTGACCTGGCTCATGGTCTCAAAGCGCTCCTGCAGTGACATCAAAGCTGTCCACAATACAGTTGAAAAAAATCACTCTCAAGTCTTTTGAGGGCATCACTGATGGGCTCATCAGCAGCCTCATAGGCAAAGTGCCTTTTTGTGTTCCTGAGCCTTTTCTGTTTAAGCTCAGGCTCTATGTTTAAGGCCTCGCAAAGCTCATTGGCAATTGAGACAGCCTCAGCAAACCCAGAATGCCTGTACATTGTGAGGGAGGCTTTGGCAGAGTCAATGAGCCTGGAAGCAATATCAAGCTGCAATGATGTTGACTGCAGAAGCTTGTTCACCTGGTTGGTGATAGTGAGAACCTCACACCACACAACTGAACAGATCAAAAATCTGAAAGAGCCCACCTTGTCTGCCAGACTTTGAGCCTCGGATCTTGCAACAGGATCATTTACAGTTTGACTTACCTCCAACAAAGCTTCTCTGGCTTCTTTAACTTGACCTCTGACTGCTTTAACACTTTGAAGTCTGCTCTCCCATCTAACATCACTCCATGATTTCAAAGTCACCTTCGCATGTTTAGTTAAGATGTCACACTGCTGCGTGGCTAATGAAAAAAAAAAGAACAGCCTCTGCAGATAGCCAAAATAGTGTCGTCTTTCCGTTGGACACAGACGAACTCAGTCTGAATTCACTGCAGATGTGTCTTTATTCAGCAAACAGTCGAACAGTGTTTCACCGTTGGAATGCATACAGAACCCCACAATTCAACAATACAGTTCTTTTTATGGTACACAGAGATGTTTCTACAAACATAAATATGTGAAACTTTTTCAAACTCATCTGCAGACCCCAGTCCACACCCCGTCCAGGTGGGGTGCATGGTGACCTCTCATACCTACACGTAGTCCAGTCTGAAGGACTTCTCCCATGCCAAACCCCAGACTTCGTGGTGCCTCCAGAATTGTTTATATAAACAGGTTCAGAATGTTTTAACTTATGGATTGATAAAGTCCAGTCTAAGGCTGACTGACTAGTGCTCTCTCATGAATGGCCTTGCTCACAGGCTGAGCCTGTACTTTGACATTTTTGCTGTGTCTTATGGATCTGGTCAATGCATTATAGTATTAGACATTGAGAAAGTACTCATTTTAAATATTAGATTTCCACAATAGCCACTGGCATCCCTTGATGACTTGGCAGCATCAGATATGGCAAGATTCATTGTTTGTGCTGCACAAGGAACAAACAATGCTCTCGAATTCAGGTGTAGCAGTCGGGCCTGAACACCTTGCTTCTTTCCCTTCATATTGGCTCCATTGTCTTAGGCCTGTCCATTACAATTCTCAAAGGAAATGCCAAGCTCCTTCAATTTCTCAAGAACAACATTTGACAGATTAAGGACAGTTGTTTCAACTACTTCCATGTACCCCAGGAAGTACTCTTTGATGTCTGGTTTAGGTGCTAATGCAACAATTCACACAAGAGACATTTGCTCCTTGTGACTGATGTGAGGCGTATTTTGCTTTCTGAATTTCTGACAAAATTGTTACCCTGCCAAAATTGTTTTTGGTTCATTTTGTCTGTCTGTGTATTTGTTTGTTTGTCAGCAACTTTACGCAAAAACTACTGGACCGATTTCCATGAAATTTTCAGGAAAGGTGCGAGGTGGTCCAGAATAGAACCCATTAAATTTAGGTGAATGTAAGTCAAATGTCAAGGTCACCAAAAATGTGTTTTTGCAATGATAAGAGATTGGGCAAATCGGGTAAAACGTTTGTGAGGGGCGGGGTTTGTTGTGTCTGGCACCACTTGCTTGTATTGTTTTTGATAAGATGATCTGGATGATCTCATTTTGTGTCTGTTAGCCAAGGTAGTATGCGCAGGAAGTTTCATTATGTTGGCTAGATGATTCTCCATAATGACATCAAACTCCGCTAGCAGCTCCACCTCCTTCAAAAAACTGCCATTGTCTGGCTCATACAAACTCTGTGAAGAGCCCCTAAAAGACAAATTCCTTGACGCCACAGACAGTGTTATTGAAATTAAGCATTTGATGACTTCTCACCATCTTTTTTTTTTCTGCCTCAAGTAACCTAAGCTCATGTTGGTCTATTGCCAGGTTCTAATTCTGACATATGTCCAGTTCCCTCCACTTGAGCATGCACTAAGTATGGTCTGGGCTAGATTCATGACTCCTCAACAATCTGTTGGGCCAGTCACAATTGCCCTCTTCAGTCAGCTTTATAACCTTAGAGCTGAAAATCTTACACGCAAAACAGAAAACAACATAATTTTTCTGTGGTGAATATATTAGCCAGGTTCTTTGGATTTTCTCTCCATTTGATAGTGTTTTGAACTGGAGGCTTCAATGATATACCCTCCCATCTGGGCACTTTGGGAAAGTAAATTCAGATGAAATTTTGAATGGTTCTCTAAGCACAATCTCTACACGGTCAGAGTGTGAAATATATGATGGCCAAAGAGCAGGATCAGTTGCAGAGGGCACACTAGGCTCTACATTATCATCTGCTGATAGACTCTCAACAATGGGACTTGTTGCTGTGTTTGCAGAAGTGGTGGTTGCCTGTTGAGTACCTGAATTGCTGGGTGATGAGCTGGCGTCTACAGACCTGCTGGTCAGCTGGGGCTGTTGATGTATTGGCTGGGGCTGATTGATCAGTGAACTACTGATGATTGGTTGGTTGGTTGGTTGGTTGGTTGGTTGGTTGGTTGGTTGGTTGGTTGGTTGGTTGGTTGGTTGTCTGCTTATTCCTCTTGGCCCTGTGCTCCTCCTTGGACATACTTCAGAAATGACCCTGCATTTTTTTTTTTTAGAAATACAAAGAAAGGGGATTAGCAAAGGAGACTCAAACATTCTCAAACATTAAGAATTTTAAAAAAATATATAATACATTCATTTAACACTCCAACATCTTTTACACCACAGCACTTCTTGATCTTTAAACATGGACTTCTTCTGAAAGCACTATATATTACTGTTTAAATGGAAAGCTGCATTTTGTTGTAGTGGAAGGTTTGAACAGGAATGCAGTTGAGTCTAATCTATTTAGATTTTACTTAATCTAATGTAAACCATAATACAATTAGCACAATTATTGGTTTGGGATACATACTGTATTTCATCATAACATCATTCTAAATCTATTCACAAAATACGTTCTCAAATAACAACCACAGTGCTAGGTAAACTTTGCTCAGCCAATGCCTAGTGAAACACTGATGACTTTGTCGCTGCAAGGTAGCCTATGCAGAGCATTTCCAGGGGGGGCACACAGCAGTGGAGTGGGCCCTGAGAGTTAGAGGAATTATGGGAAGCCCTTTTGGGTGAAAACATTGAAATATGTGCACACACCCACTGAAAACATGCACACACACACACACACACACACACACACGCACACACACACACACACACACACACACGCACACACACACACACACTGAAAACATGCACACACATTATCTTGTAGGGACTGGATGCAGTACACAACACAGAAAAAAATAATAAATTTCGTCAGTATTTGCAGTAACACGTCTGATCACAAGATAAAAGGCCAACTACAATTATTGTTAATAACTGCTTCTTTATCTTTCAAATGACAACTGGTATATATTCATCTATATGTGGCCTAGGTCCAGGGCATGCTCTGACTGTGTATTTCAGTGCATATGTGCCCATTGCCAATGTGTGTGCATGTTTTTACTGTGTATGTACACATTGTCAATGTCTGTGTGCATGTTTTCAGTTTCACTTTAAGCATGCACCGCTCTGACAATTATGGACTGGACCAGACCCCCCCACCACCACCATCACCACCACCTCAATCATGTACTGCTACCCATCCGACAGACAGTCACGGACTGCTCCCCCACCTCCCACCCCAGACCACAATCACGGTGACTTCCTTGTAAGTAAGGGCCCAACATGATTATGTTTCATTACTGGTAGCGGCACCCCAGTGTAGCCTTAACACTGCGTTTGCAAGCTGTTAAATGTGACTTGTGTATAGCACATTTCCCCGTAGTTCTTAAGTTACACGGCCTACCTGCAAGCAATGCACGGGCCTCAGTTTGAAGTTTCTTCCTTTTTCTTTTTTCTGCCCTGGACCTCTGCTTCTTCGGTGCCATTTCAGAAAAAAAAAAAAAACAGCTGGCTGTCAAGCTTCTTTTTCTTCGTGCTTGCTGTCAAGCTTACAGTCATACATGAGTTTTAGGCGTGAGTTGTGCAGGTGCAATTAAGACCAGATTACTGAGGGGACTGGGGGGGGTAGCCTTCAATAATTCATAATTTTTCAAGCAAATAAAACTCAACTACCAGTAAACATTAATCAAAAAGCTTTAAGTGATTATGTCACGATTTGTAATTTAATAGAAACACTCTGTAAACATACATTTCTCCAAATGATATTACTATATAGGCTAGCCATCAATTTCATTATTAGGGCCACAGAGTCATAACTTCACCTTTTGGTCCAGGAGCACATCGAAAACCTGCTTTTGCTGAGTCCTGCCTCGCTTCTGGGACCATTGTTGGTGCGGACTGTCCCTGGTCTGCTGCAGCCTGATGTTCTTCATTAAGATCCTTTATTGTCAGTATACAGTACATTTACCACACACTTTTAACCCATCTCTAGAACATGCAGGGACACACCACATACTAGGAGCAGCAGGCTTATCATAACAGGGGAGCAAATGGGAGGTTAAGTGCAACTTTTTCAAACTTTTTGTAACAATCGTTTCTGCCAGTCCGCGGAACCGAACCAGCAACCCTTCCGTGACAAACTGACTCTTGAGCTGACTCCACAGACTTCTGGGCCACAGCTGCCCCCATCACTGTGTTCTGCTCTGCTCTGCTCCGCTCCGCTTCACTACATGGAACCAGCTTGACTCGAGTACCAGGTACTATTCCTGGAGACCGCTTCCATTACAGAATACTACCGACTTCAGAGTACCTGGACATCATGGCGGTGTGGTGCATTACTTCTGTGTCATCTGCTCACAGAGTTGCTGATGAACTCACTTGTTACGTGTTGTCTTGACAAACTCATGATGAATTTTTACATCAGCCACCAAAGACTGAATCTCCTCAACCGACCATGGTATAGTTTTGCGGGCTGTCATCTGTGGAGGACCGAACCTGCCATATTTAAAAATACATACAGAAATACAAAAATGGCTTGATAAATCCATTTGTATACCATTTATTTATCTATTTAGTCCTTATTTATATTTTTCTTTCTTTAATTTTTATCCCTGCATTTATTTCTGCGTTGCTTTCTTGATAAATTCATTTCCATATCATTTATTTATCTATTTTGTCCTTATTTATATTTTTCGTCTTTATTTTTTATCCCTGCATTTAATTTTGCATTGCTTTCATTTACATTTTCTTCAGTATTCCCCCTTTAGCATTTTCTTCCTCTATTTATTTCTGCGTTGCTTTCTATTTGCATTTTCTTTATCTCTTTTCTTATTTATTTCTATATTTTATTTTCATCTGACATCTTATTAATTTATTTTATTCATAGTCATATTTACCTCTTCAGTATTCCCCCTTTTGCATTTTCTTTATCTTTTTTCTTGTTTATTTCTATATTCTATTTTAATCTGACATTAATTTATTGGCAGTTTTTTTTAATTCATAGTCATATTTACCTCTTCAGTATTCCCCTTTTTGCTTTTTCTTCCTCTATTTATTTCTGCATCGCCTATTTATTTCTGTGTTGCTTTGTATTTGCATTTTCTTTATCTCTTTTCTTATTTATTTCTATATTTGATTTTCATCTGGCATCTTATTAATTTATTGGCAGTTTATTTTTATTCAGTCATATTTACCTCTTCAGTATTCCCCCTTTTGCTTTTTCTTCCTCTATTTCTGCTTCGCCTATTTATTTCTGCATGTCCTTTTTACACTTCAGCCAGCCCCTTTTCTTTTTCTGCATTATTTATGCCTCAGTAAGCAAATGGGGAGTGGGGTCTTCAAAGGTATGTCCATAGGCCAGCTCTTCTCCTACTGGCTAATTTCTATTTGGGGGGGCTGTGCTGTCAGTGCTGAACAGACTAGGAAGTACCTGATGCTTGTGGTCTCGTAGAGGGACATGGACCTGTGTTACTTGAGAACCAGCAGAATTACTGCTGCAGAAATCACACAGACACTATATCCACGTGTTTGGAGGCACTGGTACCGGCTCCATGCCATTTCGAACCGTGGCATGAAGCCACAGCACCTGTGCCTCCATACACTCCCACTGTCTCTCGGTTTCTGGCCAAACTCGACCCGTACTTCAATGTTTGTGTCCGAACCTGATCAGTTAAATCCATTTGTTCCCATATTTATGTTCTAGATTGTCATTAAATGTACTGGTTTACACATTTGTGGTGAATGGTACCTGTATTAAATGACTCCACCACATTACCACTACAGAAACCAAACCTAAGACAGTTCTATGGTTTGCATTTATTTGAAACGCAATTAACACCATGAAATGAAGTAGGTCTGTTAAGCTCAACTGATGAGTATTTTTAAAAACGTCAAATGTTCACTGTAAATTAAGGGACCGAACCCGACCTGAACCAGAACAGCACTCCTTCTTGTCCAAACCCAACCCGAACCATTGGATCCCGTCGGGCTCGGTTCAGGTTGCAGTATTTGAATCTGGATCATTCATTTGATCCACACACGGATCCCCTGATTCAAATGTGACTGCATCTGGGAAGTGATGAATGAGAGGCTGTTTGATCTGACACCAAATCGATAGCACCTTGTTTTTACTACACTGTTTATCCCCACAGACCAATATTAACTGCCAAACTTTCACTGGAGATCTCAAAATGAAAGAGAATTTAATCCAAACACTAACAACACTGGCAATCATGCTAATGTAATCATCTGTTAAAGTTATTGGATATGACACATAGTCCATGTGGGCCTTGCCATATTACTTTATCACAGGCAACACATTTTAAGTTATGAATATGTGACAAAATGTTTACATGCCAATCAGAATATATCAGACAAGTTAAATCAGCTGCATCACATATGCATACTGACACTGAACTTACATAAACAGAGGACTACTGAGAGAGACTTCAGCGTAGTCTCTGCTCTCCATCAAACTGATAAGTGCTGAACTTTGTGAGGGAATGACCATACACCATGTTTTATGTTACAAATTCATTTGATAAATGAGGACCAGTGTGTTTTTTGGTTTTCAGTACATTGCAGCTGAACTTTGGGTGACTTCGACTGACTGAAACAATGTATGCATACCCTCTATATTATTATTCCCTGTGTGCAATAACATTGAAATTTTGCAAAACATAATTTTTGGTACATTTGAGCCTCTCATCCACACATAAACAATGTTTTAGGTTGCAAAAAGAAGATATTTAAGAACTCTTTCCAAAGTTATGATTTTGCACGTGTATTGTTGCTTTGTGTAATGAAGCTGCATCTGAAATGTCAAATCCAGGTGTATGATCTGCAGTAGACCAAGGTCAGCACTAATACCTGTGGGAAATAGACCAGATGGCATTATGGACAAATCCACATCATGTATACTTTACATTGTAAAGTATATAATTAACCCCAACCAACACTTCAGTTTCTATCTTAAGTTTTTGCTGCTCACCTTAATAACAGATTAAAGCCTCTGCATCTGCTACATCCATTTTTATCCATGGTCTCCACAGTTTGAACAGCACAAACTATGGTTTATGCAAGCATCAGGACCAGTTTGTTGTTTTTGCATTGTTGTGTGGACTTTTTTTTTTTTTTTTAATGCCAAAATAATATAACTGTTTTGAAAAATATCTGTATTAGTGTTGACAGGGCATTAGAGCCCAAGTTGCTGTTTTGTTGGCTCATCAACTAGCAGAGATAATTATTTACACAAACACAACTTGACAATAGTCAATAAAATTATAATTATATGGCATGTCATGGTATACATTTTTGTAAGTTTGGGTTCAGAGAAAAAATGGAAATTCTCATTTGGATTGAGCTGAAAAAGTCTAGGAAGCACTGCCCTATTTAATAAAAGATTGAAACAGAAAGCTCCTCTATAGAGGAGTTTTAAGTACAGTGTTCACTAACTGGTCTACATGATCTAAGCAACAAAAAATAACTGCAGTCACCCGAGGCCCACCAGCTGAAATCTGGCTTAGAGTACCAGATCAGGTCTAACTGCAGACACATTTCTGGCAAACAGAAGTTCAGAACAAAACTGAGTACAACACCCACAACTCTTTTTCTTGTTAATCAAAATGTTAGCTGCTCAGTAGGGAGTAAGCATAGTCCCATAAAGAATCAAGATCATTTTTGCCACAGGGCTCAGTGTTAACAGGGATACTTCTTGGAGTTAAGACCTTGATGGATGCAGGAATCAAAGCATCGCAATTATCTGAGACAGACAAACTTGTACAATAAAAATAAACCAAACCTCTGATGGGCATTTTGCCTGAAGTTTAAAGGCAAGTCTCTTTCAAACTACCAAACTAAGACAGTGCAGGTGAATGCTTTCAGTACACAAACTAGTCAATTTAAGACCAAACCTAGGGCATGGATAATAGATTTGACCTTGTTTTTTTGAGAGGGTGCAGGTAATCTCTTAAGAAAAAATGAAACAGATAAGGACCACTGGGGGGGTTATTAGGAGGCAAACAACATGTACGATGCATAAGAACTGCCTGCTAATAATTTACAACTATACTTGAAGATTTAAATGCATGGGAAGGTGAAAGACAAGGTAATTTAGAATGAGTTTCTGGAAAAGAAAGTGTGAAACATCAGGCAGTGAGCTGTGATGTGCAGCTGAGTGGAGACTCTTGGAGCAAAACTGCAGTTTCATCTGGAGGGTAAATGGAGGATGGTCAGTGTACAGGGATGATGTAAGGCTGAATGTCACTACAATAACTATGCTTTAGAACATCTGACAGTTATAGGACCTGAAGGACAGCAGTACAATTCATTTAACAACAATGCCTACTTTTTAGTTCAGTTTAATTCTCTAAGTTTCAGTGTTTACCCTTACATAACATCAACCAAACAGTCAGCTGCAAATAAATCTAACACAAGACCTTATGGGTATATCCTAAACCTGGATGGGTTTATGGAAGTTCATTTGACTTGTGTAGGGTTCTATGTAAATGGAAGTGAGTGGTTAGTTCTGCATACGAAATCCCTTTAAGACCACCTGAACAGACACACAGCCATGTTGTACACTATAGTGTATCAAGACCAAAACAAGACAAAGACTTTGAGTGGATGAGTAAAAACTAAAACCAGACCAGTTAGGCAATAAGTTCATCATAGCAAGTAAGTTTCAATACAGTTGTAGGAGAATATGATTGAAGTGGTATAACATGACAAACCAGTTAATTTCTTTTCACCAAAATAATCTGGTCTGGGCGCATCCATTCACCCCCTCCCTTCCCCGGTCCCCCGCACTTACGTGGAAAACATTCCACTTTGTAATTTTTTGTTTAGTAATATTTAAATTATTTATATTGTTTACATTTGTAATGGTACAGGTGACATTTTATCTTTTGCCCCTTAAGTTATATTCAAAATAAAATGGACACAATAAAATAACAAACACTTGATTTAAAAAATAAATAAATTGTCGTTCAGCTTAGGCGACTAATTGAAAAATTAGTCTAAAGATTGATCGTTTGAAAATTAGTCATCAGTGGCAACACTAAAGTCTTCTAGTTACAAATAAATTACATTTACGTAAAGACTCCCTTTGTGTCACTGTCAAAACTTTTGGCCACATCTAATCTGATAAATATAAGTGTAAGTTTTACATGTTTTTCTGTCAGGAATGATGTCATGGGGAATGCATCCTATAATCCAAGCTAAAGGCAATCCAATGAAACATTGTGCCAACTCGGTAGGTTATTGTATAAGTCTACATCAGAAAAATGAGGGGAAACATCATATAGTGTACAAAAGCTTGAAAAACAATGCACGTTAACCTAGAGGGTTCAAGAATTTTATCCAGGTTTTTTCACTGTGAAGAATGACATGAGATAGTGAATTAAGAATAAAATGTTTTGGCAATGGATCTGCTTGGATAATGGCTTCCTCTGTCATTCCAGATAAATTAACACAAGTGGAGAAAACTCTCTCCCACCACATGCTCTCTGTTATTGGCAGCGGCAGCTAATGTCATGTTAAGCACAAAATGAGTTAAGACATGCTTTTTTTTGCTGTTAAATAATGACACAGCTGACAGTGAATTTACACTACAATAGAAACTCTGAAACTCTAAAAGAGAAACTCACAAATGTGGCCAGTTGCAGATATTATTGTCTTACATTTCACCATCCTTAGTTTTCTACAAGAGAATAGTCTAAAGTGGGCTTGAGCTGGCTGAGGCTTGCCAAAAAACAGGAAAAGCTCTGACAGAATCATGTGAGTGCAAACAACTGAAAGGGAAAAACAAATTAGGACACAGAGCTGAAAGTCATAGCTGCTCTGAAAAAAAAAAAAAAGAGCTCAGAGAGGCATACAAGAAGACACGGAAGGAAAGTAAAGGTTAAAAGACAAAGTAGTGAATATTAAACAGTCTGACGTTCTATTGCCCCAAAGCAACAGCAAAAACCAGACAGTATGCAGATGCAAGATGGTGAGATGAAGCTGTGTCAGGAGCATTACTCAGCAGAGCAGTTGTTGGTGCAGCTAAAGTGGATCAAAGCTGGTTAGTCTCAAGGTGCTGGGTCAGGATTTCTGGCAGACCCCGACATTCACCACTTTTCTGACCCCATTTGGTAGTTAATACTTTTATGTTCTCTGTTTTGGAAAATCTCTTCGGCCTTACCATTAAGAAGGTACATGTCACAGTTCATGAATGGGCTGGATAAACATCAGACGAGGATTCAGCGGGGCAATAAAAAGGAACTTTCATAGTTTTGCCCTTTGATCAGAGTTTTATTGATTAAACATGACAAGAAGACAGAAATCTTTGCTCACTCAAGGCTTTTAGTTTTCAGCATTGTCATCATCTGCTTCTGTGAAATGTTTCTCCGTACACAGCAGTGTTGAAATGTTGGTCTATAGTGTGTCTGCATTATTAAAGGTTCTAAATTTATCCCTGTGTAATTTAATAACTCTATTTTTCAGTTATAACTGGTTTCAGCAACTCCTCCACACTTCAGAGCAGATAGGTTCCTCCACAGTTTGTGCATTATTCCCAGTCCCAAGATTTGCCGAAGCACATCCACAGTCTGTCCCGCGATGAAATCCAACTTTATTCTGAGTCCACAGCTCGCACACTGATTGATTTGTGAGTCCGCAGCTCTCTCCGACTGTGTCTCCATCTGCTATAAACCATCATTCTCACTAAATACTCCAAAGTGATCCTTAACTTGATCCGACAGCAGGGGGGGGGGCTCTTTGCACTGTTGCCTTCCGACTTTGCAACCTCCGGGCAACTCCAAGGCCAATTTGAAGGTGTCCCGCTGTCAAAAATCCAATACATATACATCCAATAGGTATAAACATCCTCCACCGATCAAACCGTCAGCAAGCTACCTCCCCCTTGTCTCCAAGTTGATGATAGCCAGCTGCCAGGTTCCATCAGGGCAGGCAGACTCCCAGGCCTCTGTTTGGGTGAAAAAAAATCCTGTCAATTGCACTGAGTGTCAAGTTGATCAATTCCATAATTTGGTCATTCGGAGCTCAAGCAAGCAAGGATCCAAAGTTAAGTCAGACGAGACATGGAGGCAAAAAGCAGGAGAAGGAAAGAGGAAGGGGGGAACAGCTCAGAAACACGTCTGCTCTCAACAGAGGACAGGAGGAAAGTGCAAGATTTAGGTGAGATCAGTAAACAGTTAACAGAGGCAGTCATTTCTCGCTTAATGTCGGGTGGAGGAGAAAGGCCTATAGCATTTACATCACATACCTTGAACAAAGCAGAGGCTAACTATGCTCAGATAGAGTGTGAAGCATTGAGCATCATCTATGGTGCAAGTTCCTTCAGTATCTGTATGGAAGGCGATTTACACTTCTGACTGACCACCAACCCCTCACGACCATCCTAGGGTCACATGCTGGGATACCTTCACTCACAGCAAGTCGTATGCAACAGTGGCCATTACTGTTATCGGTGCACTCACATGATATCAAGTAACACAAGGCTGACCTTCACTGCAATGCAAATGCACTATCTAAGTTACCACTGCCTGTCACCAGACTTGAGCCATGTGCCACTGAAATCTTTTACTTCAGCCAGATGGATGATGTGCTAGTTTCAGCTGCTCAGGTGAGGAGAGCCACTCGTACTGACCCTGTCCAATCAGTGGTAATGGATATTGTGATGAGGGGTAGATCAGGTGATGATGCCCCCAGTCTTCAACCCTATCTCTCCAGGAGAGCAGAACTGTCGGTGTAAGCTGACTGTTTACTATGGGGGAGGAGGGTGGTTATTCTGCCATCCTTACGCAAGCTCATTCTGCAACAGCTCCATGCAGGCCACAGTGGAATCATTTGAATGAAAGAGATAGCAAGAAGTTACTTCTGGTGGCCAGGAGTCAATAGAGAGATTGTGACTACTGCCAAAACCTGTTCATCATGCCAGGAATTTAGGAGCACCTGACAACTAGCTCCTTTGCATCCTTGGGAGTTTCCCAAAGAACAATAGTAGTGTGTACACATCAATTTTGCAGAACTAGTTAAGGCTGGATGCTCCTGGTATGTGTGGATGCACACAGTAAGTGTCTGGAAGTGGCCATAATGAAATCCACCACCAAAGCAAAAATCATTGAGAAGCTGGGGGAGATCTTCAGCCATTTTGGTCCTCCCCTTCAGTTGATTTCCGATAATGGGCCACAGCTGGTGTCACAAGAAATGACTACCTTCCTACTAGCAAATTGCCATTTGAACACACCCGATCCGCATCATTCCACCCTGCGATCAACACATTGGCTGTCAGGTTTGTACAGACCATGAAGAAGGCACTAAAGACATCTCAAGGCCAAGGAACCCTGCTTCAGAGACTGCATAGATTCCTGTTGAGCTTTCATAACACACCACATGCCACAACTAAAGTTTCACCCACAGCCCTGATGTTCAAAAAAGATCCAACCAGAACCAACTCTGACTTCCTGAAACTGACAACAGTGAAGGATGCAGTTCAGCATCAACAGGAAAAACAGATACAACACAGGATGCAGCAGGCCAAGGAAAAAGTCTTCTATACAGATGACTCAGCTTTGGCAAGAAAGTACAGTACTGGACCCAAGTGGGTCCCTGCAACCATAGTCAAGCAGTCTGGTCCCGTCTAGTACACTGTCTGGACACCTGCTGGGCTGGTGTGGAAAAGACATGTCATTCAACTTCTACAGACAGCAGCATCAATCACAGACCACCCGTCACTGAATGACTTGGATGAACTAGAGTTCAGTGCACCCCACCACAAGCTGTCACCATCCCGAGGCGCACCTGAATCTGAGGGTGAGACTTCCGTTGCCGACTCCCTGTTACGAGAGGCTGTGATGGATGTCCCTGCACCTACAGCTGTTCCAGAGTCACCCCACAGAGACAGTAAGACTGGGCATTCTGTTGAGCCTTGTTATCCAGTAAGAGAACGCTGTCCTGCAGAACTCCTGAACTGGTAGACTCTTTAAGTTTTGCGACCAGCCCAAAACAACTGGGGCAGAATAATCCCCATGGGTATGGTCACAGGATGAGGTAGTCTACCCTCATCTTGTAGTTATTTTTGTGTTGTGTAAACAGACTGTTTAAAGAAGTAAATTTACCTTGTTCTACAAAATATTTTGCTTATGAGGAATTTTTAGTTGTGATGCCTAAAGATTTTGGTTTAAGCTCTTGTTTCTATTGTTTGGGGGGGCTCTGTTCTAAGG
>JAPQRP010072134.1:0-18663 GCA_037367295.1 Apogon hyalosoma | reverse complement strand
ATATACATACATTCTTATGTCATATTGATCATTATAATAGTTGATATGAAGTCACCAGTGCAGGATCTAACACTAATTTTTGTCTTTTATTCCTAAGGAAAGAAATCAGTCAGATCATGAAGAGCTCTTACCTACGAGGACTCAACATGGCCACATTCTTTGCCAGCAGCAAAATTATTGTCTTTGTTACCTTCACCGTTTATGCTCTCCTGGGAAACATCATCAACGCCAGCAGTGTGTTCGTCACAGTGTCCCTCTACGGTACAATCAAGCTGACTGTCACGCTTTTCTTCCCCCTCGCTGTCGAGAAGTTGTCAGAGACTGTAGTCAGCGTTCGTAGGATTGAGGTTAGTTGTACACGTAGCAACGTTATTGGCTAAGATGAAGTTACTGTACTTTAAACATCTTAAAATGAAGGTCACATTCAGTGGTGCACACCACTCAGATGTCTGTAGTTTCTTTTTCATGTAGTTTATAGCGTAGTTTACATAACATGGGAAGAGACATTTCATGACAGACCTTCTAAATCTAAGTGAAGTGAGCTGTTACTTATTAATCATTTAATCTGTTACCGTAGTCTAAGACTGCAGTACATTTATGTATCTACCAGATAGCAAATTATGAACACTGTAAAGGCATGTGGTTCATTTTCTCAGACATTCCTCCTGCTGGATGAGGTTGGCAGTAGACAATCAGTGCTTACTCAGGAGGAGATAAAACACCCTGTTGAGTTCCATAAATTGACCTGCTACTGGGATAAGGTGAATATTTGACACTTTGAATTTTATTTTGCACTTGATGTCATTTAATGGGATGATTTTTAGCATGCTTCTGTGATGTTAGGTGATACCTACAATTTTTTGTTTTTTCACAGAGTGTGGATGCTCCATCTCTGCAGAATGTCTCCTTCACTGTGAAATCACGTCAACTCTTGGCTGTAATTGGACCAGTGGGAGCTGGAAAGGTTGTTAATACAGAGTAAACTAACTGTTAAAAACAAAACAAGGCACACTTTGCACAGTAGGCACAGTAGACCTGAAACTGGAAAAGCTTGATCTGTGTTGGTTACCACTTGAAAGCAGATGACACACCCTTGAAACCTTTTTTTACAGTCATCTCTTCTGAGTGCCATTCTGGGGGAGCTACCTCATGACTCGGGCGAGGTGAAGGTCAAAGGTCAGCTCGCTTATGCCTCCCAGCAGCCCTGGGTGTTCCCTGGAACCATCCGCAGTAACATCCTGTTTGGGAAAGAGCTGAACCCCCAGAAGTATAAGCAAGTCCTCAGAGCTTGTGCCTTAAAGAAGGTGACAAACAAAAACACTTCAAGATTCAAAGCGTTTTCTTGTCATGTGCACAGTAAAAAAAAAACAAAACTGGTTTCCCTGTACAATGGAAGTCTTACTTTGCTATCCACACTGAATGTCAAGAGAATTTAAGATGTATAAAAGAGAAATACAATGATTTAACTCGGAAACTGAAACAAACACAAAAAAGTGGCATTTAACAATGTATGCAAAAGAGAATGAGCATAAAAATATCTGCACAATTACTCAGATATTGCACATTTATGTAAATATACATTTTGTTCTTAGAAATAATTGTTTAAACTGTCAGAGATAAATGTTATGTAACGTGGAAAACTGCCAGCGATAATATGTCAAATGTGCAAGACTGTCAGAGGTGAACAGTATGATATATGTACAATTATTGAGTATAAGGTGCATAAACAATATCACAGTTGACAATGTAAACGTCTTGTACACAAGCATGTCAACAATTCACTGTGCAAACACTGATTGTTTTATCTTTCTAATGTCACTGTGACTGTCTTCACAAAACCTAATGTGTTCCAGTCAAATCTGAGTGTGGTCTGTTTGTTTATTAATTCAACCTTTATTTAGTCTGGCAATAAATTGAAATCAGTGTTGATAGGAAAAAACTTTTCAGTTATCAGTAAAACCTAAAAAAAAAAATAAAAATAAAAATAATTAGTAATTTAATTAAATAAATCTCAGGTAAATCAAGAGAAGAACTAAAATATAAAGCAGGAGATTCAGTTAAAACAAAAACAGGTTGAAATCAAATAGGATGAAAATAAATATTTAACTTAGGGATACAGTCAAAGCAGCCGTCTCCTGCTCCAGGATGAAGGTAAACAATAGGTCAAGCAGGATTTTACAGTCGTATTATTAACTGTCAGTGCCGCCAGCATAATTAAAATACTTTGGCTTGCACTATAGGAGCCCAGATTAAATAGTTTGGTAACCCCACTTTTATTAGTCTTTGGTTCATTTATTTGTGTATTTGGATTCTTAATAGTTCATAAAGTTTGAACTGGAACCCTCCAGGTGCTGCAAAGCTATCTTTATATTAATTCCGGCAAAAATCGAGTGGATTTCTACAACCCGTTTTAATTCCTTCTTAATTTGTTGCATCTATTACTAGTTACGTCACAACATTTGCCCATATAAGGTCAACCCTTCCGATGAACAGTTCTCCAAGTACAACATAACTGTTTGTCAGCAGCAGCGGTTGTAGTCCATGCTGAAAATATGTCCAAACTTCGAATTGATTGCCTAAAATGTTCATTTGTCGGTTGTATTAACGAACACAATTGGCTGAACAAGACAGAGCAGCACAGTCAACAACCTGGAAGGGGGGTGGGGTGTGAAGAGGCTCATTTGCATTTAAAGGGCCAGCGCTCAAAGCAACCTTTCTGGTGTCATTACTCAAAAATAGAGTTGAAGGTGGGCCTGTAGAGATTAATTAATGAAGAATTCACAATCAAGCAGAGCATTTACAGTTTATGTAGACCACAGGGAAATGTTTGAAAATGCATAATTCCAAAATCCTTTAAAAGACTGCGACAATGTAATGTAAGGTTATGTATGACAGATATTGCTCATAATAAACATCAAAGTTCTTAAAAACATGTTCCCATAAAAGCACTGTCTTAGTTCATACTCCTTTTACCAAATGCTTTATTTTTGTCCATGAAGAGAAGCCAAAATATGTATTTGCATGTAAAACTCCTCAAAAAACATTGGGATGCAGTTTTTTGCAGATCGGAACTTCCTCTGATCTCATCTCTTGTCTAAGATGGACTTTTACTACCCAGTTATGTTACTGGCTTTTTACCAGTGAATTGAATTAGTTGCAAAATTTTTCTCCAGCTGTTTTTTTTTTCTAGTACTGTTTGCTTTTTCTTGTCTCTGTCCCAACATTTAGACTTTAGGTTGCTGCAGGTCAAGAGCTTGTCACTAGTCATATAGCCAGTTTAATGATCTTTCATGGGTTGGTGAGATCATACATAAACCACTGTCTTTGAATATAACATTCATTTAATCATTTCATTTTTTAAAATAATTTTGTAATGTATGGTTATGTATTTCTTGGTGATCCCAATGAAGTCCACAAGATGAAACATGTTGGTTTGTATTTACAGTGAAATACAGATTGTCTACATGACAAGTGTTGCGGGAATCCTTGACCTTTAGCCAGTTTATTTGCCTTCTTTGAGCACTTTGGAAGACTGTTGTTGTGTTCTGTTCCTTATTCATGTTGCTACTTGAAGTAAGCTGTCACTCTGTGCGCAGGACCTGGAGCTGCTCCCAGATGGAGACCTGACGCTCATTGGAGACAGAGGAGCCACCCTTAGCGGAGGCCAGAAGGCTCGTGTTAACCTTGCTAGGTGAGAGAACAGCAACCTCTGTAGCACATCATACTCAACACCTTCTTTTCCCAAGCAGAAGTACAGATACTACAGCAACAGTAGAAGCACTGATTTGATTTATTTGCCACAAAAGTGAAAAAGTACGGGCTTGTTTTATGTTGAAATTGGCCTTTTGCCTGTGTGCATTATCAGGGCTGTGTATCAGGATGCTGATATCTACCTCCTGGATGACCCTTTAAGTGCAGTGGATGCTGAAGTTGGGAGACATCTTTTTGAGCAGTGAGTGACGGTCACCTGCGTCTGAATACTGATCTAATGATGGCAAACATTTAACCTGCGTTTGTGAATAGGTGCATCTGTGGACTTCTGAAGAACAAGTGTCGTATCCTGGTCACCCATCAGCTGCAGTATCTGAAAGCTGCAGACCACATTCTGGTCCTTAAGGAGGTTTGTGGAGGAAAAAACAATCATATAACATAAAGTAGGGTTATTATAACTTATATACCACAAGCAGTTACTGTTAAAATCAGTTATTTTGTCAGTGGTATATGTTGTCAACTGTGTGACTAGGAACACGTATAGATAACAGAGTGAGGTTCACAGCCAACATTTATTTTATTTGAAAAACTTAGACAGATAGTGTAAGTGTTAGAGATTTGATCACAGGACACACCCTGATATTTAAAGGGTGCAATCTTGAATCTGGATCTGTTTCTTTCAGGGTCATATTATGGCAGAGGGGACCTACAGCAAGCTGGAAGGCTCTGGCTTTGATATTGTGTCTCTTGTGAGAAGTGATGAGGAGCAGGACCGATGGTCTCGAAACGCTGACCTAGAAAAGCTTTCGTTACAGAGTGTGAAAACAAACCGCTCTCGCAGCTCTCACTGCTCTCTCAGCAGCCTCCTGCCACCAGAGGGCGCCAGCACTGACCAGCTACCAGTAGGTTGATATTAGAAATGTATGTTTGGCTAAAAATTCCCCTCAGCTCTGAAAATTCAGGGAATATTCCTTGTTCTTCTTTAGGCTGAAGCTGTGCGTACGATGGCAGAGGAGACTCGGGTTGAAGGAAACGTCGATAGCCACGTTTATGTAAAATACTTCACTACAGGCTGCAGCTACGTGGTTTTACTCATCATAGTGCTACTCAGTGTCATAGCTGAGGTAAGACAACATTTACACCTGCTTATGGATGAAGAATTAAAAATTAGGCATGATTTCATAGCAAATTATGAGGGAAAAAAAGTGCCAGTAGCAGAAAGACATTCTTAATATCTGGTGCTTTTCTTGATTCAGTTTAGTGAATTCAGTTCAATCGCATGTTTCTCTATTAAACCTTGTCTCCATCTGTAGGTTGCGTATATCTTGCAGGACTGGTGGTTAGTGTACTGGTGAGTATTTAGCCTTGTTTGCTCTGATTTTTTTTTTTTTATTTTATTTTTGCAAAGCTTACATAAAGATTCCTTTAAGTAGCTGGATTAATTCATGTATTTTACTTTTTTTTTTACTCAAAGGGCAAAACAGCAACCTTTTAACAGCACAATCAGTATTGTTGACAGCAGAAAGGGCATTAATGTCACTCCCTCTGATGAAGACTTTGGTCTCAATTTTTACCTGGGCATATATACTGGTAAGAGGACATATTCCACTCAGTATGTTACTTTAGAGACACATTATTTAAATGGAAAAAATACATTTTTAGGCTCAGAGCTTGAATTAATTTTCACTCAAATTGCAAATCTTTGATCCATGTGTGACCTTCGACCACTGTGTTCCTGAGCTTGTCTGGATTTACTACTACTACTACTACTACTACTACTACTACTACTACTACTCATCTGCTTCCATCAGACCTTGTTACCTCTATGTCCTTCTTCACCACATCCATAAATCTCCTCTTTGGTCTTCCTCTTTGCCTCCATCTTCATCATCTCTCTATTCCTAATCCTATCCATCTTTGTCACTCCCAAAGAAAATATCAGCATCTTTGGCTCTTCTACCTCTAGTTCTGCCTCCTGTCTTTTCTGCCTTATTCCTGCTTAAAACTACTTAACCTTACTTACCTTTATATTTCCCTCCTACACATGAATAAGAAAAACATTTGTCCAAAAATAAATGTTTTATTTTACTTAAAATTATCACAAACAGGTCTTGAAAGTATTAAATGTAAGCATCTGATGCCTGTAGAATCCCTATTTTTTTGTCAATTAGTTTATTTTTTTCATATGTACAGCACTGTATTCTAAAAAGTGCGTTTCTTGCTTGTTTGCCCTCAGGTTTAACAGTAGCTGCTGTAGTGTTTGGTTATGCCCGGAGCTTAGTGATCTTTCATGGGTTGGTGAGATCAGCTCAGACTCTTCACAATAATATGTTCAGCGCTGTCCTCCGCACACCAGTGCGCTTCTTCGACATCAACCCCATCGGTGCGTTCGTTTTAAGTGTCATAGACTTATAAAAATTAGCCTGATGACTTTAAATTGGTGACACGGTGGTGCAGTGGATAGCACTCGTGCCTCACAGCAAGAAAGTCTTGGGTTCGATTCCAACACCAGTCGATAGGGGTGGGACCTTTCTGTGTGGAGTTTGCATGTTCTCCCCCTGTCTACGTGGGTTCTCTCCGGGTTCTCCGGCTTCCTCCCACCATCCAAAGATATCCACCGATAGGTTAATTGGTTAATCTAAATTGCCCATAGGTGTGAATGTGAGAGTGATTGTTTGCCTCTATATGTCGGCCCTGTGATGAACTGGTGACATGTCCAGGGTGAACCCCACCTTTACCCATAAGTAGCTGGGATAGGCTCCAGTGACCCCTGTGACCCTAGTGAGGATAAAGCGGGTTCAGATAATAAATGAATGAATGAATGAATGAACTGTAAATTAATCAATATGGCATGTCAGTGCTTGAACCTGTACTTTGAAAATGTGATAGATTATAGATTGCTAGTTATTCTGTTTGAAATGTGCTGTAATTTACATTGACTGTTATTGTTGTTCATTTATTTTATGTTTTTACTGAAGGTTTGACATGTAATTCATATACAAGATGTTTTATTTTTACTATAGGAAGAATTCTGAACAGGTTTTCCAAAGACATCGGTCAGGTGGACTCTCTGCTACCCATAACCTTTGTGGACTTCTATCAAGTAAGATTTAGATCATATTTACTTCATGTAATCCAAATGGTTTTAGTTTCTCACTGTGTGTTAGATGATAACATCCATTATTTTGTTCAGTTATTTTTGCAGAATGTTGGTGTTGTAGCTGTGGCGGCCTCTGTCATACCTCTCATCCTCATTCCAGTCATCCCACTGCTTTTAATCTTCCTGTACCTGAGACGTTTCTACCTCCACACATCACGGGACATCAAACGTCTTGAGTCCACAAGTATGTGTGTGTGAGATGGGAGGTTTAAAAATAAAACTGTTGCTTATACAGTCCATCTTTAGTTGTTACAGTTGTCTGACCCCTGAACTCTTCGGTCACTCCCCTGCAGCTCGGAGTCCTGTTTTCTCCCATCTGTCCTCGTCTCTTCAGGGATTATATACGATCCGAGCCTTTAAAGCTGGACCAAGGTTACAGAAAGCTTTCGATGCTCATCAAGACCGTCACTCAGGTTCTCCATTACTGCTGCATTCCTACTTTCTGTTACAGTTAATCTCTACTGGCAATACTGGTTGTTTGTTCTTAATGTGTTGTCTCAGCACTACGTTTAATGAACCAAAGTGTGATTTGTTGTGTTGCAGAGGCCTGGTTTTTGTTCCTGATGACCTCCCGCTGGTTTGCACTGCGTCTCGACAGCATCTGCTCTGTATTTATCACCTTGACGACGTTTGGCAGCCTCCTGCTCAGAGATGGTGATGATATAAACATGTATCTGACTTAAACCCCAAATGGCAATTTCAGTTGTGTCAATAAACAAAGGATGTTGTATGTGTTTGTGTGTTTTAGGGCTGCAGGCTGGAGAAGTGGGGCTGGTGCTGACTTATGCCGTGACACTTGTAGGAAACTTCCAGTGGACTGTCAGGCAGAGCGCGGAGGTGGAAAACATGGTATTGATTCAGTGTGGAGGCACTGACTGTAAAAAATTCAGGGCAGATCCCCATATTTAACATGACAATTTGGCCAATAGATGATACTAATATTGAAGTTATTCTGTTTACTTGAGGAAATCTTCATTATAGACTTACAAATCTTTAAATAAATGAGCACAAATTCTGTAATATATGGAAACTGTCGTGGAATACTGAACAAGACAAAGGCGCGTGACTCTTGCAGTCTGAGAAAAAATCTCAGAGTCTTCCTTTTATTTCCCACCTTTTCATACACATAATTAATAGAAGTCATAACAAAAAATGGAGCTGAACTGTTGGTCATGCGATCCTCATGCCCAAACAAGGAGCTAGGCTGTTGGCCAGCTTGTCCTTACATGAACTCTACTTGAATTCCACAACATTGGCCAAAACATGAGTGTTAATGTTATTAGTTACTGGACATCACTAATCTGCGCTGGACATAAATTTTTTTTTACTGTTTCTTTGGGTCATGATGACATGGACACTAGCCAATCATTGCAACAATAGTATTGGAACATCCAAAGATATTAGGCAATACACAACAAAACAAACCCTTTAATATAACACATCAGATAAATATCAGCCACTGACACTGGTGAAATTACATCTTAGATGATATCTATGGCCCATATCAACAAATATCAGCCAATATCAATGAACTGTACATATATCAGTATATCCCTACAACTCAGTATCTTGTGTTATGTGCAAAAAATCATATTGTGATTATTCTGACTGTATGAAGGAGAGTTAGTGCCACATTATCGATAAAAAAAATTAGATATTCGGAGAATAAAGTGGTGTTTTTAGAAAAATGTCATTATAATTAATGCAAGAGTATTTTATGAACAAGGTTGTAATTTCATTTGTGTAGGGTTTCACAAAAGAAGCAATAAATAATCTAACAAAACAGTAAAGCTATAATTGAAATCTTCTCAATCTGCTGTTCTTGGTTTTGAAAAAAACACACTGAAAATCACATTGAATAAATAAATGACAAAAACAGACCAAACAAAAGCAAACATATGTTGTCTCTTTAGATGACATCAGTGGAGAGAGTTGTGGAGTACACCAAACTAGAGAGTGAAGCATCATGGGAAACCGAGAAGAAACCTCCTCCCGGTTGGCCAAGTCAAGGTGTGGTGAGCTTTAACCAAGTCAGCTTCTCCTACAGCGTGGACAGTCCGCCGGTTCTCAAAGATCTCAGCTTCACCCTGCAGTCTGGTGAGAAGGTGAGACATATTGTAGTTTTTTTTTTGATTGAGGTCTTCTTTTTTATTTTCAATTTTCAAATGTATTACAACAAACATACATACACAAAATATGAAACTGTTGTGTCAAGTTCAAACATGTTGTAGTTTTAAAAACATAAAAATCACACAAAAGAGATGGAGGATCATCAGAGGGTCCGTCTTTTGGCCTTTGTTAGATCGGTATTGTGGGGAGGACGGGTGCTGGAAAGAGCTCCATGGTGTCAGCTCTCTTCCGTCTGTCAGAGCCTAAAGGAAAAATCTGCATTGATGGCATTTGCACCGCTGACATTGGCCTCCATGACCTGCGGCAGAAGATGTCTATCATTCCTCAGGTAAGAATGAGTAAATACAGGCTCAAATCCAACTAAGTCAGGCTGTAGTTGACTAAAGGCAAACCTGACCCTGAATAGACTGTTTTTGTTGTATTAATGTATACAGTTCTTCAGTTCAGGACCCTTAAGCTATGAAATATTTTTCCAAGATGTACTTCCACTAGACCCCTGATGTCTTGAATGACTTAGAAGTGAATTTAAAAGGCATTTAAAGACCCAAGAATTATCTAGTAATTTTAAACTAATTTTAGACCCTTGCTGTTAGTCACATGGTATAGTTCCATTTTATTTTTTCTATTTTTCTTCTATGTTTCTTGCGGTACCATAGGCCCTAGTGTTTTGTAATTTCAGTTTTCTGTATGTGCTGTTCATATGGCAAAACGGACAATTAAAACTGACACTGACTTTGACTTTGAAATCCCTCTGTGTCTCCAGGACCCTGTGCTTTTTACTGACACTGTGAGGAAAAACCTAGACCCTTTCCACCAACACACTGATGAAGACCTGTGGAACGCCCTGCAGGAGGCAAGTAAATAAATTAACACCATTGGTAGTTCTTCTTGGGAGATTCAGAACTTTAACCCCAGTTCTCGCACAGCGGTCTCATTGGTCCCATGGTGCATTGCATCACCTGTTATTACCACAATGACTATGACACTATGAGCTAGATTTACACATTGTATTTCAAAATGTAATGTCATGTTATATTTCAAACATATTTTTCACTTTGGCTTTTAACTCAGTGTGAGAGGTTGGCGTTTATTGTTTTGATGTATAATTACTTTTATTGTTTTTATAAATTCTTTAATCTGTTTTAGTTGTTTTTAAATCTGTGCGAAGTCCAGGGAAGGTTGACATCTGGTCAAAAAAACTAAATTACAATAATCTACACCAAACTTATATTTTTGAGTAGATAATTATTTATATTTTCAGGAAAATGTATTTTGAAATGAGAAAAAAATTGTGAAAAAATTTTTGAGGAGTTTTATGCGTGTGAATGTTTGAAAAGTGACAAAGTTTTCTGCTGTCATTCTGGGTTCATTTTTAAACTTTCATAAATAAACCAAATTTATTCTAAATACATTGATATTTAACCATTATATTATTTGTCATATTCTAATCACAGTGTTTAAAATTAATAAATGCATATATCTATGCAAAACACATTTGAATAAAATGTTTATATTATTTGTATGTTGTAAATATTGTCAAAAAACACTGCCATTTTTCAAAACTCTTACTATTTAGGTTTGATAAAATATTTTTTTCCTCTAACCAATTATTAGGTTGTAAAAT
Organism: Apogon hyalosoma; assembly: GCA_037367295.1. Taxonomy (NCBI): domain Eukaryota; kingdom Metazoa; phylum Chordata; class Actinopteri; order Kurtiformes; family Apogonidae; genus Apogon; species Apogon hyalosoma. Next base: position 8,038 of record JAPQRP010072134.1, on the reverse strand, counting down.
AGAGGCTTTAAGGTATACACTGAATACATTTTAAGCTGAAAATTTCAGAGGAACTTCACTTTTGAGAGCTTTGTAATTCTTGCGAAAAATAGATGTTAATTTTTTGTCCATGCGTGAGACAGTAGTTTTTGATATTTTTCATTTAAAAATATTTGAAACTAAATTTGGCCCTCTGAGTAGGTTTAAGATGGCTTTTAGACCTTTCCAATTTTGTGTGATATTTGTCTTAAACATATCTTGTTCTAAAGTTATGAATCAAAATAGTGGGCTGTTCATCCATGATGCCCTTGACCTTGCCCATCTGTGTACAACACTTTGGCCAACTGTGTGGTTGTTAAAGTGCTTTATGAATAAAGTTGACTTGATTATATACTCCTGCACAAACCCAGAATATGCTAGACAGAATTATATATCTGAAGGTATTTTTGCTAGATTATGGTCACGAAGATCATAAATTCACTCCTTCTTTTGTACCTTCAACTCATCTCTGTGCAGGTCCAGCTGAAGTTCGTGGTGGAGGAGCTGCCGGGGAAACTGGAGACGGTTCTGGCTGAGTCAGGCTCCAACTTCAGCGTGGGTCAGAGGCAACTGGTGTGTCTGGCCAGAGCCATTCTGAGGAAGAACCGCATCCTCGTCATCGATGAAGCCACAGCTAACGTAGACCCAAGGTACATGGCGACAGGAATATCGTGCTGCTGTATAGGAAACTTAATTAAAATAGACACCGATACTAATCCCAAACTGTGGTATCTGCACATACTTGGAGATAATTAGCAAAAAAATACACAAGTACATGAAAAACTGGTGAATAAAAACTCATACAGCTAATTTTATGCAAAAATTTAACCTTTTGGGTGGATGTAATATGCATTTGAAGATATGAATTAAGTTTGATACAGATTTTTTCATGGAGGTTTATCCATTTCGTTTTATAATGGCTTAACTTTTTTATTCTTATTTTTTTTACTTTTGTCCTGCATTGATTAGTAGTTTAGTTTAATATTGTGGCATATATGTGGAAATAGGTCATCAGTTTGAAGGGTTTAATGATTCAGTTATCTAAAAAAGAAAAAAGAGATGGTTAATACAAAGTTTTTGCACTTGATGGTTGCGACTCATTTACATTTTTGTTTGCTTTGTCTTTTAATTTCAGGACAGATGAGTTAATCCAGAAGACTATACGAGAAAAATTTAAAGAATGTACTGTTCTCACAATCGCCCATCGTCTCAACACCATCATCGACAGTAACCGTGTACTGGTACGTTGTTTCACTGGTCTGTTTTAGAGCCTGCAGGAAGATATGGGTGATATTTCCAGTTTATGTGCAGTACTGTGCAAAAGTCTGAAGCCACCTTTAGCATTGTTATTTTTGCAGGGTTGAAATGAGCGTGCATATTTATGTCTCACTCTCTTTTCTTCAGACACAACAAGAAAATACATGAAATGTGTGCACAGCTTTAGAAGAAATACCAAAAACTGAATTAAATGTGCTGTAAAGTTTAAAATTATTTAATGTGATTCTGACCTTATGATAAGAAGTAGTACAAACAATTAGAAACATCTGACATGTGTTGGATGAAACCTAGAATAAAACATCAGAAAATGAATGCAATGAATCTCATATTGTCTGAACAAAAGGTTTAAAGGGAGGTCACACTAAATACTATCTCCTTGGTTTACAGAAGTTATTTTTCCCTGAAACCTTTGTTTTTCCTGCTGTACATACTTCACATGCAGAGACTGAGATGCACATGTGTGGTCATTAGAACTTTACTAAACCAACGAATAGGGATGTAATGTTATGAAAATTTCATATCATGGTTATTGTGACCAAAATTATCACGGTTATCATTATTTAACGGTCTTGTTGAAATGTGCTCAGAATGTTCTAAAAGTGCTTATACACTGAAATAATTAAACCAAGTTGTATTTTGAAAAAAAAATAAAAATAATAACACGCACAATGTACTTTCTATTGGCAGAAACATTAAAATATTAACATGTAAACATCAAACATACAAATGTGCATTAAAGATGGCACCTTATAGCCATAAGACATATCTGCACTAGGGGTGGGAACTGATCAGATTTGATCAATATCAGTGCCATGTCCATTCTGCTTACCAGTCCAATTCCTTATCAGTTCTCCTATCAACTCCTGAGTAGTTTTTTGAGGGGGAAAAAAAATAGTTAGACAAGTCATAGTGGAGCTTGTTTGACCATTTTCCAGATCAAATTATTCCCAGTGTCACACATATACACCATTGTGCACACACAAACAGAAAATGAAACACAATCGTATCTTCCTGAACTGTTTAATGAACAGATGTAAATATTCTGGAAGAATGACTATTTTAAAAGAAGTTAGGGTGATCTGGTCCAGACTGGTCAGTGGTTCACTCCTGGTGAGTGACAGACCAATCCCTACAGTAGCATTTTGGTTTTTCCATGCATCCTGTGCCTTTGTAAAATTGAAGCTCTCTCGTTTGGACCCTATTTGAACTGGCACGAGTTTGTCCTGAGTATCTATATTGAGACAGTTTCTCTGTTGGGGATGTGCTACCAACAAACCTAATGTTGGCGGTGACCTTTGTACATGGATGTATATTTGTCATATTGACATTTAAAGTAATGGTTGGTTTCCTTCTCTAAGGTGCTGGACAATGGTACCATCCAAGAGTTTGATCATCCCTTTATACTGCTCCAAAATCAACAAGGTTTTTTCTACCACATGGTTCAACAGACAGGTCCAGCTGAGGCTGCAGTGCTGATGGAGGCAGCCAGACAGGTCTGGGTGTTTTTTACACAATTATTCATCATTGTCTCAATATACTGTCGAGTCTTTGCAGCGCCTTTCGAACACACAACAGAGAACATGAGTAAACCTCCAGTACAAAATCCACTTCTGCCATCAGAGTAGTGCAGAATTCACCAACAATGACACTGTGCTGCATGAAATACAGTATATCTCCCATAAGATGAATTTGTCAGTGAATGTTGTGTGGAGTGAATTAGCAACCAAAGACTACTCTTATATGCTTCCATATGCTATATTTGTGCACATGTAATTGTTAGTATTGCAAATAAAAAGTACGGATGCTTTGACAGTTTTCAACATTTCAATCTGTGCCACATTTCACAGCAGCAATAAGACAGATAAATAGACATTTTATCTGTTGTTTTTTTCTATCATAGTATTGTAGATACCACGACTAAATGTAATATTTTACAATAAATAGTATTATGTCAACAATGGTCAACAGTTACATCCATATTTTACCTGTAAACCTGCACCTTTTAATGCAAATGCACTTCAGTACATGGTAACGAGGCCACAAACAAATCCAAATAAAGGTTCTAATAGAATAATCTGTTTTGAAGAAGTGGACACAGGTGAAAAATATTCTAAAATAAACCTGTGAAAAATACCTCATTAAAATGAGTTAATGTGTGTACTGAAGAAGTGATTTTACACTTACACAGGCGACACAACACTGTGGACACCCTGAGGCTGTTAAAGGATGACGGATCCAGATGTAAGTAGCTCCTGCAGTGACGTCATTTGGTTTCACAGCATTTGACTGATTAGGAAAACATTTAAATCCAGGCACAAGAACCAGTTCATCTTTGCTAGTAACTAATTGTCTGTGTCATGTAATTGGATTAGCAATTGCATCACTGTTACCTTGTTATTTAATATTATTTGTCGTTATAAGGTGGTAAGATATTCCACTTTATTTGAAGAAAAAATAGAACATTTGTGTAGAGGGACATTTGTGGATATTCATACAGCTTTCAACAACAATATAGTGCAAACTGGCAGTGAAATAACATAAATGGAAGGTGCACTTTTACACAGATTAAGTAGAATTCACTCCAGTGTTTACAGCTGTATGAACTCTGCGCAAAATAATTCACAATGGATACAGTTTTTATGCTGATTTTCAAGGCTAAAAATACGTATTTGATAAAAAAATTAAGCTCCTGATGACATGTTTTTTGTTACTGGTGCTGGTGTAGATGTATCGGATGTCGTCTTACATCCTCTCACAGACCTAAACCACCCAGCAACGTGACAAATATGTTAGTAAATAACCTGAGACGAATTTGAGACTTGGGAACATGTGCAACGGTTGTGTAATTATTGATTTTTGCACCATTTATGAAACAAAAGTAAATATGCGTCAAAGTTTTTGCTATTGTTGTTTTTTCCATGTTTTACAGAGACTGTTTTAATCTTTTAATTAAAACAATCACAAAATTATACTTTTTTACAACTGTGCATGATTGAATGTAAGTAATACAGATCAGGCATTCAATATTCTGGTTATTAATGACAGTATTTCTCATTTAATAGTGTTTATTATTTATTTTCTCTCAGGTTGTGACTGACCAGCTAAACTCTCCAAAGATATCGGTGTCACTGTTTTATCAAAACCAGACTCAGACGACATCAGAAAATGCTTCATATACAGGTGAACTGACTCTGTGCCACAGGATTATTTCAGCATATTTCACCAAAGGGTCCGTTGGTTGAAGTGATTCTGCCAACACGTCAATATACTGGAGGTCTGCATTTGTACTTCAGGTGTTTGATAAATACAAAGTCAAGTTGCATGTCAGGTAAAATCAGAGCGGGCTTTCAGAGCTGCAGGGGATAAAACTGTCTACTTGAACAGAGGGAGTTACGCCAGAAATGGAACCACACCAGTCGAGGCTGGCTCAGACAGAAAATGTTTTGAATTCCTTCCATGTGTTATTTACCTGTGGTTGAAATATGATCTAGTTTGTCTCGAATGCATCAATTGTGCTGCCTGTTTCTGCTTGGTATAATTTGTTGCTGCGATCCCCAGAAAGTTCAGTCTAGCTTTCAGAGTTGATCTCAGCGTCATATCATTTGTTTATTTGTATCTGATAAGAACGTACGCTACCAGTCAAACATTTGGACTCACCTGCTCATTTAAATGGCATGAGCTGGACCGCAGACGGCCAAGAAGTGCTCAGCATCACTGGGAACTCCTTCAAGACTGTTGGAAAACATTTCAGGTGTCTGCCTCATGAAGCTCATTGAGAAAATGCCAAGAATGTGCAAAGCAGTAATCAAAGCAAAATGTGTCTGTTTTGAAGAATCTGAAATATAAAACATGCTTTGAGTTATGTCACACTTATTTTAACTCAATAATTCCATTTGTGTTCATTCATAGTTTTGATGCCTTCAGTGAGAATCTACAATGGAAATAGTCATGAAAATAAAGAAAAACCAGGCGAGTCCAAACTTTTGACTGGTAGTGTGTGTAAGAATGGTTCATTGTTGTTTGGCTGTTTTTGGATTTGTCTGGTATTCACTGCCTCAACATACTGCTGTGAGTCGAATAGTTCAACATGTTATGATAGAGTATTTGCGAATGGACGGCCAATAAGTACAGACTCTTACAAATACTATAATGCTGTGTTGATAGGTTTGTTTTTTCAGTGTCATAATTTGATAGTGATTTAAGATAATAATGAATTAGATTTCTATAGCACTTTTCAAGGCACCCAAAGCGCTTTTATATTACTGATTTGGTGTTACACCAGTTAGAGTGACACTGGGGGCAAGGTGGCTGAAGTGTCTTGCCAAGGACACAATGGCACAACTAGGATTCGAACCAACTCTTCGCTCGTTGGACAACCAGCTCCACCTCCTGAGCCGCGGCCGTCCCAAGATGCGGTTTCTCGCACATTAGTCTGTTTTCTTGCTGAGATGCAGGATGCAAACAGGGTTTATACTAAAACATGAGCCATGTCTAAGTGTATATAAGGACTTTATTTTATCTATGGGCACATAAATACTATTTTCAGACAGATTTAAATTAGCAGGCCTGTTTACATTATTGGGACAATGTGTTTTCCAGCAAATCATAAAGTATCATAAAGTAATCACCCCATCTTTTACCTTGTCACAAATATTAAAAGCGACAAGTTTGAAGTCAAAAATAAATAAATAAAAGGCTCACAAATCCAAATACAGTGCTGCAGTAAAAGTAGATAATGTTCCACCACTGTCAGTAGTGTTAGTATTGTAGGATTCTGTTCAGTTTATTTTAGCCTAATGGTCAGTCCATCTCAGTTCAGCCCATGAGTTAAACCCCACCTCCTCCTATTTTGAGGAAATTTGGTGTTTGGGTAATTAGAATACATCAACTTGAGACACTGTGTATGGAACATTCTATCACTGAACTCCTCTGAGACCTCCTCCACCAAATCAATAATCAATAATAGTCAGAAAACTGAGCTGCAGTGTAAACATTGATTAGAATCCGGGCTTGTTTAGACCTGTCAAAAATGCAAGGTGACCTCACAGCTGGACAAGGTACATGTAGGCTCTGTATGCACATCTGCACTCTGAATACACAGAATTTACTTGGAATCTTGAGATAGGCCTACATTCTATCCCAGTTTGCTCAAGTATAAAAAAGAAAACTCCTCCAATTTTTTTATATGTTGGAGATGACACATAATGCTACATTTTCCATAATGGTGTCAAAGAAGTCCCACAGTGTCAATTTCAAGGTCAAACTATAAATCAAAAGTTCATCCAGCTCAGACGTACCCAAATGTACAAAATAATGCATGATTTAGACTCCTTATGGTCTCCCCTTTACAGAAATACCTTGCTTTTTAAAATTGAACCAGTGGTTGCTGAGTTACAGCAGTTTGAAATTAGGCTGCCACGGCCTTTTTCACAAATAAGTGAAAACATGAAATTGCCATATCTCGAAAACCATCAGTCCGATAAAGTTAAAATTTGAAATTTTGCCTTTTCTGGCTATTAATTGCCTATATGCCAAATCTGATAAAAATCAGAGGAGGTGAGGTTTAAAAATACCATTTAATTGGGTGATCTGAGATGGACTGACCTGTTAATGTAATATTTATTGGGACAAACACACACAAATATGTCTTTTTTTACTGTTTAGACCCTTGATTTTATTCATTTGGGAACCTTGTGATCAGTGGCTTAACTTTGAACGTAAAAGTTTATACGAATCAACTGGACTTGCTTTATTTTCACCACAGAAATGTAAGACGTGCTTGAGCCTTAAAGGTTGGAACTCCAGTTTCTCGTAGACGTGACTTGAAAACAAACTGAATCCTCATCTGCATCTTCAACCACACCTATTAAATGTTACATTGAAAGTTAATAAAACATTTTCAGATGTTTTTTTTTTTTTTTTCAGGTTAACTGATAATATGTTGTTGTGATGTTGAATGAAGGCTGTAACTGTGCCTCCGTCATGAGGTACTGAGGGTGCGTCGTACTAATGAAACATTACACCTCTGAATCTAGGCACTTAAAACCACTGAGCCTCTGTAAAATGTCAACTCCAAAAGCACTGTGGCACAATGAAGTAGTCACTGCTCCATCTGAGATCACATCAGTTAAATGTGTCTGATGGAAGGTTGAGATGCAGTTCCCTCTGCTGCTGTTTCTTCTAAATCCAAAGCGAACATCTCTGTTGTAAAGTGAGAACATGTGACCACTAGAGGGCAGCCAACGTACACAACTTGACCTGAAAAAAGTCCTCATTTCGATTAAATCAAGCAAACAGGCATGAGTTTTGCATCGGATGATTACTGAAGGGATTCATATGATTCACAAACTAAAATTTGGTTAGAAACTGTTCACCAGATTCTTAAAACCTGGACCATTTAGAAGATTCTCAATGGGTCTGCCTCTCCAATCACTGATACAAGATCTAAGCAGAAAATGAATGCAACTATAGGAGGAAATGGATGTTGTGACATTGCATAGACTCATTGAAACAGGGTCAGTAAATGTCAAAGGTAAAGGCGGTCCAATGAAATATGAGAGTGGGACTTTCTTTTTCCAGGCTGATCATATTAAAACTGTAGATTAGAGTCAGTATCAGAATGCTTTATTAATCCCAGGGGGAAATTAGTGGGTGTTACAATCGCTCCATTCAAGTTTAATGAAAAGTAGCAGGAAAGAAATCATCAATACAACAGAAAAATTAAAAAAATTAAATATATATC
>JAPQRP010072123.1:0-18665 GCA_037367295.1 Apogon hyalosoma | reverse complement strand
TATGTGTGTATATATATATAGATTTTTTTTTTTTATAAGATGTTCATCTTATACAGAAATGCAATATAAATGTGTTTTGTGGCAAAGTAACAATAGCCTAAATTAGGGCTACACTAGTGTCATCACAGTAGCATGCATTTGCAATACACATATCATAAGACATGCAGTGAAAAATTAGTTTAAAGATGTCATTCACTTTTGATACAGAGGGAAACTCACACGGTTTGCATTTTTCTACCAGTCTATGAGAAATCTGTCAGACAGGGCAGATTTAACTACCAGTCACAATCATTCATAATCAGTTTATCAAACAAGCGAAGCAGACCTTGCCCTTGCTATAACCTGAAAATGAGTGAACAGCTGCAGAAAGACAGATTTGGTGACAAATAAAGAGACACATCAGTTGTATGGAATTATTGCTACAGAAAGCATGAAGAACAAAAAACAGGAGTCAGTGAGTGTATTAAACCTAATTTCCTCCAAAATCAGAAGAAGTTTCATCACAGCTCTTCGCCTGCCTATGTTTGGTGCATCCATATGAACTGTACAACAGCAAAATGTGTAAGATTTACAGGGATTTAAGGTAGTTACAGAAGTAGAATATATGATTCATAATCATGTTTTCATTATGCCTTCTGACACCCGCTATGTTGCACTGCCATTATTGTAGTAGCATGAGACATTATGTCCTCTTCTCATTTTTTTTCTTTTATAATATTGATAATGATTATTATACAATACCATCATCTGCTCACTGCAAAAATCTAGATCTTACCAAGCGTATTTTTCTCATCTCTTTCATAATAGCTCATCACACTTAAATTAAGACATAATCACCTAAAGAGTAACTTTTTAGTGAGATATAAGAACTTATTTTTAGACAATAGATATTGAATTAAGCTAACAAATCTTGAACTAAGCAAAAAAAAAATAAAAAATCTGCCAACGGAACAAGTAAAAATTATCTTGGTAAGATTTCTTGAAGTAAGATTTTCAAGATCTATTGTCTAAAAATAAGTTCTTATATCTCACTGAAAAGTTGCTCTTTAGGTGATTATGTCTTTTAAGTGTGATGAGATATTTTGACTAGAAATGAGAAAAATACACTGAGATTTTGATTATTTCCAGTGCTATGGTCGAATGTGGACCAGAGGTGTTTTCCCCTTACCTGAAAAGGCCAGAACAGATAAAACAAATACTTGTTTTAATGAAGACAGTTGTGTCTGTAAGTCAGGGTGAAGGTACACCATATGAGATGTCACTAACTATTCTGTGCTGTTCAACAAGTTATGGTTTATTCTCAAAGACTCCATGAAAAAAATAATTGTTCAACTTCATCTTGTTTGTATTGTCTACATAAATGCACTCACATTCACCTTAATCATGACATGATGCATCATCTTTAAAAATTCTCGATTTTATTCATATCACAAAATTTATCCCAGGAAAAAAAAAGGAATATTGCATTTGTTTCTAATATTGTGTAGCTTAAATATTACAAATGTGTGTATACTTCTTAAAAAAAACATTAAAGATTTAACCATGTATAGTTTGTTTCTCTATAAGACTTTCCAAGGTCTTTAAAGACTTCTTTATATCTCACCAAGAGACACATTTATTTTTCAATAAAAAAAAGCCCAAACTATGAACTAAGGAAATCACTAAATATAGATTTTGAGCTGACAATTCCAGTCTGAATACAGTCTGTCTCTTCCTTTTCCTTGTAGTGACTTGTCTGTTTTGTGATAATTAGATTTTTGCGTTGCATGTGTCACAGTCAGTATATCACTGTGTTGCAGTTAGTTTCATCATTCTGAATTTATTTATTAGTCCTGTGGGATCCACCCTCTCCCTGTATTACCATCAGGATCTGTGGGCAGCCTAGTCTCAGAGGACTCTTCTACTCACATATACAGTATTAGTCAGTGTGTGTGTGTGTGTGGGGGGGGGGCTGGTGCGTAGCAAAGTTCGCTATATTCTCTTCAAAAATATACTACAGCAACTGCATTTCCTAAGATAACAAAGTAGAGCAATGACTGAGGCTAAGATTATTTTTAATAGGTCAGTATTGTAATTTATTAGACATAGCTTGCCAGAATAAATCACTGCCACTAGAATGCAATGTTACACATTCTGCTGTGTTGTGGTGTGTGTGTTTATTTTGGGCTGATTTGGAGAGCGGTGCACGCTCGATCCACTGAGGCGATGAGGCAGAGAGCAGCGGGCCAGAGATGCAGGTCATGGATCCCCATGGGGCTGGGCTGGTATTCAGGAATTATACCAGGCCTTCCTGTCCCGCAGGACTGCTGCATAGTGTTTGCTTCCGCTCTGGATTGGAAAGAATTTAGGGCTTGGACTAGGGCGGGGGCACAGTTTAGATCTCAAAAAGGTGAATTTGACAAAAAAGATGAAAATGAATAACTGAGTGAATTTGAATAGTTCTAAGTTAAAATGTTTTCAGGTTGCTGGGTGGCTGCTGGGCTGGGTGCCATAGTTTTGTAGCAGACTGGAGGGAGAAGAATGGGTTTTGGCCTTATTGGAGTTGTTCCACAGCCCAGTTCTCTCCACAGTCCAAGAGGTTCTGTCAGCTCGTTGCGCTCGGTTGCCGGTACAAACTCTCCATCACAATTAATGCATGCCACTGCCACAGCGCAATGTCAAGAGGGTGACTGCAGACCAGGCCTGGGTCATGCAGGGTGTCGGAGTACTTCTCAGTGTCTTCTGATACATACTGATTCATACAGCATTAAAAGTATACCATGGCAGTTAAAATGTTTTAAAAATAAGCTCTGTCAGCATACCACAATTGTATTGTATTTTCAGAATCTATTAAGGAATCACAGTGTGTGTGCAGTTTTTGTACATATCAGTATAATGTGCATGGACTGCAGACCGGTCTCACCACTTAAACATTTTAACTTTGGCTACTTCGAGTTGAAACAAGCAGCTACTGCGTAAGGTTAAGTAGCTGAAAATGGACATTATTTGACTTGATTTGCTTTGATTGAGTTGTGATGAGATTGTACCATCACCATTTGCGACGCAGCGCTGTGGAACTTCAATCCACTCAGCAGTATAATTTCATAATGTTTGCTGTGCCATAATGTGAAGTTATAAGTTTGCATTTATTTTTTTGGGATTTAGATCCAGTTATAAATAATAAAGTCAGTATTGAGGAGGCTGGTATATTGTGTGCTGTATAGTTGCGGTTTACAGTAAGCTTAATACTGCCTCCAGCTGCTCTTATTTCGTTCTCATTTGTTTGATTACTTTATGCTATGAGTTTGATTTTGGTTATCTGCTCAAACAAGACATGATTACTTTATAGTTGATACACTAGGCTTTTATTTATTTATGCATTCATTTTATTCAAATTATTCCTCCTGGAATGGCAATAAAATACACATTATAACATGCAAAACAATGCCCATATATTTTCATGGCATTCATTATGTATTCATAAACAAATGAGTTCATGTACCAACAATGGTTGTATTGGAATCCATCACATGTAATACATTGTTGTCTTAAGGTCCAGTAGAAAACAGACTTGTGTAGGTTAATTAAAGGTGGCTAGTTTATATCCTCCTGTACATCTTATAAAATACAGTAAGAACTAAAATACTGTATCGTGTACTTTGACAAAAATGCAAAAAAGTGTTCAGTTGTGACCATGTAATCCTATTTTGGAAAACAAATTTAGATTTTACACACAGAGGCATGTTTACTACTGTGTTACATCACCTTTCCTTACTGTCACAATGGAATTGGTGCTCAACCTTTCTGTTTACAAGACTTGAGCAGGTCAAGAGTCCATGATGACCACTGTCTGATGGTCTGCCTCATGATGTCGATACATCTTCAGTTTGAGGTAGATGTGGACACCAGGCAGGACAGTCCAACAAACAAACCTTTTCTTGAGGGAAAAGATGTTGACTTGATGGCCACATACATTTCTATGCTTTCACTTTAATGGTACTTCACATTTCTACCATCTTTCAGTCCATGTGAGATGAACTCAGGTCCAGAGAGTTTGGTGGGAATTCAGTTTCTTATGTAATACAGTTTCAGCTTACAGTGGTCTGTCTTTAGTGTTTGCTGTACAAAGTCCTCTGTAGCATATGTGATTATATTCATCACAATAACATGATGGATCATGCTCATGGTTTAGGTCAGGGGTTTCAAACTCTGGTCCTCAGGGGCCAGTAGCCTGCATGTTTTAGATGTTTCCCTCTTCCAACACACCTGATTCAACCACATGGCTCATCAGCAGGCTGCTGGAGATGCTTGATGATGAGCCATGTGGTTGAATCAGGTGTGTTGGAAGAGGGAAACATCTAAAACATGCAGGACAGCGGCCCTCGAGGACCAGGGTTTGACACCCCTGGTTTAGGTTGTCCAGAGTCACTCATATTCAATAATGGTTTCCATCCTTGGCCTTTACACACTGTGATTTTTGTAGAATTCCGAGTCGTCTCACCTGTCTGGATGGACCTCCTCATCTGACTAGATGGACCCCCTCATGTGCACACTCCCTACTGCATCTTTACTGACTGGGACTACATCCGCAAATGGATGTTCATCTACAGTCTGTCCATCCATGGGAGTGGACTGTGGTTCTGCCTGATGTTTCTCTTTTCCCACTGGGTTTTTCTTTGCCGAGAAGGAGGGTCTAAGGACGGGGGATGCCCAGGACATGAACCCATTTCCTTCATGCACTGTTTATTTGACTGTTGTTTGTTTTCATATTCAACTAATTCTGTAAAGCCCTTGTTGTGATATAGGGCTCTACAAATAAAATTGAATTGAATGTCACTGTAAATCTTTTCTTCAGACTTTTGTCAGTTAAGTAATGAATCAAGCTAATTAAGACCTCACAAATTTGAGTTTTTAATGCATTTTAACAAATGACCCAAATGTCTGGAAATGGGCTTGGAACATAATGTATTAGTCATCCTGTACACTGAGTGTTTGGAGGTTTAAATGACAGGACAACTACAACATTTTAATTTGTGGCATTTATGATTTAAGTCTCACAGATATAGATTTTCAAGAAAAACACCCCAAGTCATAAAAAGAACAATTGGGGGTTTGTTTAACTTTCCAACATCAGTCACAAGATTGACTTTGATAATAACCACCCTGCTTGTGGAGTTAAATTTCAGCTTCAATGTGTTGTAGCCTTTAATAGTCATTAAGACATTAAGACACCGGTATGTATCTCTATTTCTTTTCAGATAAAATGTTAGTGGGTGTTTGGATTTATGGATCATGTGTTTTGAGCTTTTGAACAGTTTTTCTTCAGCTGTTTTGTTTGGAATCATTCGCTTAAAACCCTACATCACGCATGACATCTTGCAAGCACTGGTTTTTATTTTCACATGACGGGCTTCTAAATTTACTTGGCCTGTAGTTTCTCATGCTGCCTGCAAGTACTCTGTAAACTTTAACAACTTAAGCAGATGTTAATTTGATGTGACATGGACTGTGCTTTAGGATAAAAATAATGTTTTCTTTTAGATTCAAGTTGCACCAGGATACTAGTGGATTAAAGATGACAGTATCACATCTAGCTACTTTTTTAAATAACTTACCTAAGCAAACCTATATGTGAGCTATAGCTTAAAATACAGCAGCATGACATATCCACATGTAGCATCAGCATGTTTATAGTAGCAACCAGGAATGAGAGTACAGAGATAATTTAATACGTCTTGCCACGACACCACCTATTTTCTGACATGGTTTTTAGCCTCTTGGCCACATAAATATCATACTTCAGTATCACAGAAACTGTATTCATGCAGGATGTTGAATCATGTCATTTCAGTCTTTAAAATGAATTAACAAAGTTTAGCCTACATACTGTAATGACAATGTGTAAATGAATTTAAGTGATTGTTTATGGCCAATACATGAAGTCACAACACCAGATGCTTGGAATGCAACGTGCTGTAGCGGAGGGAATATTAGCAAATGTCGGAAAAATGCGAAAATGCAAGTTTCAGCAGAAGTGGTTGGAAGAGGTTCTATTCAGAACCTGGTTAAAGCCTGTTGAAGGTAAACCATCGTGTGTGTATGTATGTATATATATGTATTACTTTTTTGTAAGTCTCAACAAAAATGGTACTAGGGCTTTAAGGTTTAAAATGGTTTAAAGTACTTTAAGCTCCGATGCAGCCTCTTTCTGTTGATAGTCACCACTTTGATCTTGTGATGTCCTTCTCACAACAGTATTCAATTAGGTACAAATCATCTTGAGCAATAGTTTAACCCTGTACTGACAAAAGGACATTTTATTTGTTTACTAGTAATTTTAGTAATTGATTGTATTACACATGATTCTGTGTCAGCTGAAAGGCATTTTATGAAATATTTTGTGTTGGAGTTACATTTGACACTGATCCATTCTTCCTTCCTTATATCCTCTTTGGTACATCTGAGGTAAGTTTATTTAGACACGTGGCCACTGGCCATTTTAGGTATCAGCCTTGCAGTTGCTCTAAGACTGGGTTGAGTCATGCCAACCAATTAATCCTCTCTCTTAATTTCCCACTCTGGCATTTGCACTCCTTCTCACCTTCCCTTTTCATGTCTCTGTGACCTTCCCTTTATCTGTCTGCCAAAAACCTGAGTGCTTATGGAGCTGCTGTAACGCTGAGTGTTTGAAGGAGCCACATTATGATCCTCCCTCTCCGCAGTCATTTGTTTTCCTCACCATGTGCTTGTTGTCGGCCAGGTAAACTGCAGACATTACAGCTCTGCCGTGTGTATCATCTATCTTTATCATATGTCCACCTGATTTGTCGTTAATGCCTGCTCTCCATCATTTTTAAGTGTGATTTTCACACATAATGCTTTTTCAACTGTGTTCGGACTCCCTCTGTTTTCTAACCAACACATGTCTCTTTCTTTCTCTCTTTCTCTCTCCACCTGTGTTACACTTATTCAGCTCGGGGCGTCTTTGCCTGTCTGGCTCACTGAATGGATGGCAAAAATCACCAGTGTGTGAATGGGTTTTTGGGTGGCTGGCATTGTTAATGGTGTGTGGAGAGGATGGTAGACTTTGCATTTTGTGTGTGCAGATGTGTGTTTTGTGTAGCAGCAGGGATCAGGATTGTCTCTGTGAATAACAAGGTGAAAAAAGTGAAATACTGACATTTTGGATTTTCGCCATTAACGTCTATGCTCCTACCTCTCCCCTTTCTCTCCCACCTCCCTACCCAATTGTCAGTGGCGTGAGCTAAAACTAGATGGATGGCTGTTGCTCCTCACACACTCTGTCACATCCCAGTTTTGCTTATGTTCATTCTTCCCTGTGCGATCCTTCTTGTTCTCATTCTCTAATATCTCCTTTTGCCAATGCCATTCCCCCCCTCTGTATTTTTGACTCACTTTTTTTTCTCCTCTCCTCTTTCTGTCTTTTTTTTTTTTCTCTCTGTGCCCACCCCCTCACTCTTAAACACCCTCTCTCCCCTTGGTTTTGGTGCATTGCAGTGGCTCCACCACCACATTGGAGACACAACAGCCTTGGCAAACGAGGTCTCTCTCTCTTATCCCTCTTACTCTCTCTCCCTCTTTCTTGCTCCCTCTCTCTCTCTCTCGCTCACACACACGGACAATCAAACACATTATACTCTTTCTATTTCTTTATTTTAGCCTCAATTTCCCCATCTCTTTTACTTCCATAGTCTCTCAAGGCTTATCAAGAGCTCGAGACAAAGCCTTGAAAATGAGCTGAACAGTAACCTCAGCCATTACCATATCAAAAAGCCACACAAGATTCGAAGGAAAAAGCATAAACATAATCCTTTGCCCTCATTCTTGCTAGGAACACTTGCAGATTTCCATATGCATACACACTACAGCCTTCAGAAGCCCCGTGCTTCTCAAGCGGTTGCAAGGCAACCACCTCTTCAATTTTCATGATGGATTGGTTTCTGATTTCTGAGGAAAAAGACACTTCACAGATCTTTGAAGGACAAAGACTTTGTAAGATTTGCTGTTTGTGTCATCTATCACACCTGAATAGACCAGGCGATGCACTGCAGGTGGTGACTCGCATTGTTTCAGAGCATCAATACAGCGTACTCCTCTGTCATGCTGGATCTGACAGCACTCATTAAACATATATTTGCTGAGGGATTCTTCTCAGGCATTACGTATTCTCAGCTGGATCTACCAACAAATTAACAGCCAGATTGCAATGCCAGTGTAATGATACCTTGTCTTTCAAAGTCCTGTGTAATGTATAATGGAATTATGTTTGCAGATTTGCTGAAAATACATATATAGCTTTGTAAAAATCATTACCTGCTCTCCTCTTGTCACATAATTTGAATGCATTTACCAGGTCCAAAATGCATAGCCTAAGACATGCAAAATGGATTGAATGATATTTTGTATCATATATATTTTTCTTATAAGATTGATCATGCCTGGTGTCATATCATTTGAACATAAATCAAAGCTTATATTTAAGTGAAAGTCAAAGCATTCAAATCCGGTGTCTGCGCTTTTAAATCTTACAAAAAATATAGACATGCATGATGGTATTAAATGGAGAGAGTTGAGAATTTCTTTCATATCACTTCCACATACCATATTCAGACATATTTGACAGCAGCATTAGAAAAAGCTTAACTAACTAAGGTTGAAGCATTGATAACTGGGCCTGGCTCTGCACTGACTTTCAAAGCTGGATTGGAGCAACTCCATCATCTGATTCCCGGCTGTTTAGTTTAATGGCAGACCCCATAATCAAGCTGTATTTGGGCCAGCGTTTAACATCTTTGTGATAAGCAGCTAGAACTAATCAAGTAATTGTAGGTCCACATTCTAAGAAAAACTGACTCCAAATGGGTCACTACAGAAAGAGGAAAATCTCTAACCCAGAAGAAAAAAAATACAGTTAGATTACTATAATTATTTGGTATTAAGAACAGGAAGGAGTGAAAATAAAACTTGAATGTAATGGATAGTCTTCACAAGCAGTTCTTGTAAATAGAATCATTTCATTGTTGCTTTTGATATTATGAATGAGACAAATGTAGAATTTTACCATTATATTGAATTTTTTGGGGAGAATTCTTTTAATTCTTTCATTTAATCAGACCTTGAATTTTGACCTTTGACCACCAAAAGGTAATCTGTCCATCTGTGAGTCCAAGTGAACATTTGTGCCAATTAAAAAAAAAAAAAAAAAAATCCCTGAAGGTGTTCCTGAGATACATTTATATGAATGGACAGACCTGAGGTCACAGCCACCTTGACCGTTTGACCAGTCTGTCAAACTAATCCTTAGATATAGGGCTTAAAGGATAATGGAGACTGACTAACTAGCTGACACACCTTGTCATACAGATACACCATGGACACATTTAAAATATAGAAAGAGTAATGTGATTTTTGCTTCATCTCTGGCCAACCCCATCTCATAGAAATTGAATCCATATTAGTAGTTGACAGTGGATATCAGATTTTTAAAGGTCAATATATTAACAATACTTTTGGAGAAGGTAAAAGCCCATTGTTATTTAATTGAGGATTCAAGGATATCATCCCTGCCCTCCCTTAAAAACAGCTGAAAATGCATGATAAATGCCTGAAATGAATCTTTCACATGATTAGAACCCAGGCAATTCCTAAATAAAATCAATGTAATTGATCAATAAATGTGTGAAAGATCAAATGATCAGGAAAAAAATCCAAGCGTGTTGATTTCATTGATTTTTTTTTTAAATTTTTTTATATATATTTTTTTTTAATCTTTTGAGCTATTATTTTGCCTCAGAGTGTATTTTCATTAGAGAAGCCTGATAAGGACTGAGAGTTGCTGTCAGTGCAATTTTTTTATTGATTCCAATAGTTTATAACATGTCCTACCAGGTTGATTAACTAGCTAAGGGTGGTTTCACTCCTGAATTGATTGGAGCCGTTGTTCCAGAACAAGTCTTTGGCTTGGTTCAATTGGGCATACGTGAAAGCAGTAACCGTGCTTCGTTCCAGAACAAAACAACCGAGCTGAGACTGCTTGGAAGAGGTGGTCTCAGCTCTGTAGCAATCGCTCTGCAGAGTGGTTCGTTTACAGTGTGAACATGACCACAGTGATAGAAATAGACAACTACCATTTTCTCTACCACTCTGAGTATGATACACCGCAATGTCACAAACATTACCATAAAGCAGAACGGCTCTGTCGAAAAAGTGCTGCTGCCCGATGTAAACAGAAGCTGTTTTTCAATACCAAGAATGCAGAGTACGGCCTTGCGAACTCGGTGAGTACAGTCTTAGTAAGAATGGTCTCAGAGAATGGACTTCCTAAGAACACAAGTCTATCTGTAATTGGAACGGCTGCGTACTTGTGAACTTTCCTCCCTGCCTCTGCTGTATTTCTGCCATTGGCTCTCTAACATATTTCCCTCAAATCACCACGATGTCACTCGATTTGATTTCAGTACATTTGTACTAGTATTTGCATGTCATTTATACATTTTGCATATTTTCAAAACTGTAATACATTTTGTCTGTTCAGCTGGGCACAACCACCCAGGTCCCAGCTGAGCTGGCGGGCTTAGCACGAACTGCATCTTGGTAATTATTTCTCAGCCAAGTCTACACGAGTACCAACCAGTGCATCCTTGGTTTAAGCTAGCAGACAAGAACAACATCCGGGTATTCCATGCGTTGTTGGTTTATGTGAACTTGCAAGAGAGGGTATGCACATGGCGTCACAGCTAGTGGAAGTCACCACGGTTCTGCCCACTGAGTGGCAGAAAGGGGGAGATGAGTGGCTGGTTTGGCTTTAATACTGTCTAAACTTAAGAACAATATTTAATAAAAATGTGGAAGAGCTGTTGCGCGATTGATTGTACGAACAGGTTTGAAACGCAGATGGAGCTATTGTTTTACAGGGACCGACAGCCAAAGAAAAGAGAAGCAGATGAATTCACAAGTCCAGGTTTCGTTGCCTGGATCTGTGGATCCTGTTTCCTGTCAGGTAACATTAATTTATGATGTATTTTTGGGTAAAATCATACCTTAATTTACGTATTGTTTTGGCTAACATTATTCTTAGTAAAGCTCTTTTTAGCATCTTTCATGTTTTTTTTTTTTTCATTTTGTGATTCTGAACTTTGTGCTCTACATGATTTGTAAACTAACTTAAACTGAGGCAAACCCAGTTTTTCAGATTATGGGGGTACTAGAGCACAAAGCCACGACAGCGTATTAGGGCCACATGAGAAAATAAAAACACTTGTCACTATGACAAAGTCATAAAGTATTGAGATGAAACCTGTAATTTTATAAGAATAAAGTCAAATACAAAAAGAATTGTAATCAAATCATACTATGAGAAAGTTGTAGTTATAAAAAAAAAAAACCCTCATAATTTAACGAAAATAATGGCATAGTTTTATGAGGTTAAAGTCCTCATATTCCAATAATAAAGCCATAATATTACGAGAATAATGTCTTAATTTGAAAACGGGTGGGGAAAATATCAGAATTTACCAGAATAAAGTCATACCCTGCTGGTCCAAAGCAGTAGTATCTGTGTTGTATAAAGTATTTGATATTAATTCTACTTAAATATCCATAGTACCAGTAGATCCTGCATATATTCACTGGGGTCAGTCCACTGTCTACTGTAGATGGACTTTGGATCAGCTGGTTCTGCTCTAGGTTTGGACCCTGGTTGTTAGTGATGAAACCATGTATATTTGTTTCAGGTAAAAGAGCGATGATCCCCTACATCCTGGATGTCAGAATACACGATTTCAGGCCACATGTCAATGTTCGTGGACCACTTGTTGTTTGATAGCTCGTACGGATCCATGTCAAGTCCAGTTGTCCTTAATTTTATTTCATATTCCACATTTTTCCTGGTCTTGCTGTGTTTACTGCTATACTCTGTCATGTTGAGAGGTTGATACATTAGGACTTTATTCTCATAGTGACAAGTGTTTTTATTTTCTCATGTGGCCCTAATACACCGTCGTAGCTTTGTGCTCTAGTACCCCCGTATCTGAAAAACACTTAACCTCAGTTTAAGTTAGTTTACAAATCATGTAGAGCACAAGGTTCAAAATCACAAAATGAAGACAAAAAACATGAAAGATGCTAACAAGAGCTTTACTAACAATAATGTCAGCCAAAACAATACATAATTTAAGGTATGATTTTACCCAAAAATACATCATAAATTAATGTTACCTGACAGGAAACAGGATCCACAAATCTAGGTTTCGTTGCCTGGACTTGTGGATCCATCTGCTTCTCTTTTCTTTGGTTTTCGGTGTCTGTAAAACAATAGCTCCGACTGCTTTTCAAATCTGTTCGTACAATCAATCGCACAACAGCTCTTTTACATTTTTATTAAATATTGTTCTTAAGTTTAGACGGTATTGAAGCCAACCCTGTCACTCATCTCCCTCTTTCTGCCACTCAGTGGGCAGAACCGTGGTAACTTCCACTAGCGTGACGTCGCATGCATACCCTCTATACAGTTACCTTTTTTGTATCCTTTTACGTAATGTCGTTCCATGTATTCCGTTACTCCCCAACCCTGTGGATTAGTGTATATAAATATGTTTCCCCTGCAAACAAGTAAACAAACCCTTAAACAAACAAGCAAATAATACATCATTTAGTAACACACTATATAGAGACATTTAAATAGCAATGTAACTCATGTTATATTTTGGCTAATCTGTGTATAATATTTGCCCAATCAGAGTGGTGTAGTGTGTGCAGAAGGTGTTCATGGGTGTGAGATAAATCTGGTGCCATTTCACTGAGTAGAAGCAAAGCTATTGAATTTTAAATATGTCGAAATTTTTTCTGATTTCCACTTTGCAGACAGTCCTTAAACTTGCGCTCACTAACTGGTTTCACATTCAAGGCAATGCTGCCTACTGATCGTTAAGGACCATTTGTTTGGATGAAAACGGGGTTGTAGTTTCCTCTCTGTGTTACCAAAGCTACATAGCGCCGCGGTGACTTCCACAAGCTGTGACATCACGTGCATAGCCTCTATTGGAACAATACTTGGGCTGCGACTGATGATGTTTCACGAGAACGCCACAACAGAAGAACAGACAAGAACGTGCACTGAGAAACGGCCAGACAGTAGGCTAATAAGCTTAATGAGCTTCATACCTTTCATTAGCTGCCAGATAAGCAAGTGGAGAAAATGAGTCGAGGAGCAATTTGGGTGGAAGAAGAGATAAAATGCCTCATTGGCATTTGGGAAGACAAGCATAAATTGGAGATGCTCGATAACATGCACAAAAACTCTTAAGTATTCCAGATTTTCATTGAGCGCATGGAGGAACATGGCTTCCACTTGTTTACATGGATGTGGTATTGGGGGCACGGAGCAGTGTGAACACCAACAGAAACAAGGTGATGCACAACACTGGAACACATTATAATGCATTACTCCCTGAATCAGAACAAAATTCAGGTGTGAAAACACCCTAACTAAATCCCAAATCCAATTACATTTTGCAATAAATGTAATGTGGCCACATTATTATTATTTTTCCATTAGTAATTACAAACATACGGAGTACCTTTATTGCAAAGATGTGTGATTTGTTGTCAAATAAGATTTTTTTTTGTTAACTGAATTTCTGGTATATTTGTTTAGTCCTAATCATGGACTATCATGCCTAAACCTAACCATAAAAAGTTATAGGTCTAGTGCTGGTGTCAAAATCAGCTAACATTGTAAATTATTGTATTTAACAAGGTTTAAGTATTATGAGGAATCAAACAAAACCAATGTTATGGCAAAAAAGCAAAAACATATTTATGGTTAGAACTGTCATTTACATGTTATTTCTGTGAGACTGGGTTTCTTTGTAGTGGTACATTGTCTTACAGCCCTTTGTCCAGCCTTACCAGTTAAGAAGAGGCGAGTTTCCTTTTTCCCTTTCTTAAAGCAGTCAGCAGCACATCCTCCTCCCTCCCCTGGCTCAGGACTGGTTGAGGCAAACCCACTGTGAAGCGTCCCTCATTATAATCCCAGCTATTTAAGGCTAACACCCCCACTTGTGAAAACCCAAAGCTGAGCCTATGATTTAGAATTCCATGTATGTGTTACGTAATGCCTTTGTCTTTCATGCTTGAACTCCTTTCCAGGCAGAGGCATAGTTTATTAATGAAGGGGATTGCATGATTGGGAGGTGGTTGTCTCTGTGTGTGTTTGCATCAGTGAACAATAGTACGTTATATCTTTGTGTGTGCGCATGTGTGGATGCCTGTGCAACTGCATAGTAAGTATGTCTGCATGTGCTCACGTGTGAATGTGTGTGAGTAGGAGGAGGTAACGGGGATTCCTGTGCACTTGACATGAGGAACATGACAACATGGCCGCCCACAATCATGAAAGGTCAGGGTTTATATTCCCTGAAGATCCTATAATGGCTTGTCACGGTTTGCACGGATATCAACTTAAGTTAGATGACATATGCGTCATGTTGCCCACACGGACTGAAAGACTCACAAATTGTAGCAGGGTAATAACCAAGAGTTGTTGCTCAGATTTCTATTAAAAAAACAAACAAAAAAAACTAGTGTTGTCCTGTTTTCTCTTGTAAATTATTTAGGCTTCCTGTCATGGAACAAATCCAAAAAATAATGTATGACAGTCTTGTCTGACGATAATCCGAAGCTAGACAATAAAGCCGTCATGCCATTTCACAGTTTAACAGTCTCACTGAAGAGCTATGTAATGTTCATTGTGTGTCCATTTGAAAGCAGGCACATTTGACCTGAATTAAAAATTATGAAGGATGTTTGGCAGTTTCATAACAAAAACACATCAACTCTGATTCAAACTGACTTGATACCATTGAATTAGACTGCAGTTAAATTTAGGCTGAGATTCAAACAGTAAATCCCTGCTTAATACAGTCTTATCATTATTAATTAAAAAAATCTGATTAATTTCAGTAGAAACTTCGCTGTGTTAATTTCTAAACACTGAATAAGAAATAACCCAGAACATAAACAGTGACAGAGATACACTGGACATCTTTTTAGCAAGTCCCCATGGAGAACATTTTTCACTAAAATGATGCTGACTTGTATTGTTTACCTCGGCAATAGCTGCTAATGCTAGCATTTTTCACATCAGGTTGACTGTTGGTCCTATTATTATGAGTGCACACATGGCTCTACTGCTTAATATATTTTTTTACCTGTTTTATTGCATATTTTTATTGGATAGTGAAGTACAGCACATAAATGAGGGATAAAATTAAAAGAATGCAACATACAGCAGAGGTCTGAGTGCATTGTTTTTGGGGATGAAGATTGTTTGTATTAGATATGTGAATATAATATAGAAGACCTGCAATGAGGAGCTCATGCAGTGACAACACAACACAAGAGTGTAGAGCTGCAAAAGTCGACAGATTATTCAAATGGTTGTCAACTAGTCAGTCTGATTTTTAGCTTCATAAATTAGGACATTTTCTAGTTTCCCTCTCTGTGACAATAAATTGAATAATTTTGGGTTTGGGACCAAACAAACATTTGAGGAGATCCATTAATTAATCATTCAATCAATCTAGAAAACAATCAACAGATTAATCATAAGTGAAAGTACTTGCTAGTTGCACCTTAAAATCATACACACAGACTCAGAAGAAATATTTTTTTTTTATGCCAGAAATATTTTTTCATTGATGTCATATAAATCTGGATGTTTGGTTCTTTATAAATGTACATGTGTACCTTACTAATACTGTCCTAATAAGTATATGCCAATCTTTATTCCTGTATAAATTATCCAGAAAAAATGCAATGATGAGTATATAAAGATGTGTGGCGCAGCTACAAAAAGAGATCCATGCACGAACTGGTGGTTTCTTATAATGATTCGATGAGGATACTGCTGGGTCCCAAGACATTATAGTGCTAGTCAGGTGTTTGTGGATTATGGTGTTCGGTGCTGTGCAGCATTTTATTTACTCATTCATGTGCACAGTTACAAAATTATCTAACTCAATTGTACAAGTCCTGGTCTGTCCCAGGATTAGTTCTGTAAGGCTTACATCTAAAATGTGGTCTCACTGGCGATCGAGCCTTTATGTGCAAGTAACGTGGATTTTTTTTTTCCCCATTTTTTTTTTTTTTTTTATTGTGTGTGTTTTTATTGTATCTTATTGACCTAATTTTTTTGTCCTCTATAAAGTTTTGAATGTGTGAATGAATGAAAGGCCCTTTTTTAAATTCAGTATTGTAGCCAGCAGCACAATTCACAAAAAACAACAGAAATCCCTTCCCCACAGTGCTTATAGTAAGCTTACAATTGAAGTAATAATTTAAATTAAGCAAATATTTAAATATGATATAGTGTAGGACACAAACATATAGTCCAAATATTGCGAAATTAATCAAATTTCTACTTAACAAAAATGGCCCGAGGCTTTTTCTGGTATCGGTGTATGTCCTGGTCTGAGACATATGTAATTTAATAAATGAATTCAAGGCCGAATTCCAAAGGTCACCCAGGAGGTAATGGATTATGTAAACTGTGATCAATGAATTGTTAAAGCCTTTACTGCCCTATGCAGGTTCAAATATGTCATGTGGTCCTACCTTGTGGGTCAAATTAATATGTGCTGTGTGCTTGTCAGCAGCTGTCACCCGGTTATCTTCCTCTGAATCTTCCTTCAGAAATGGAGGCCTGTCTTTGCCAGCTTTGGCTTTAATTGAAATTGATTTTGTCTCTTGTAACGGAAGCTGTAATAGATAGGCAGTGTCGCATAGCTGCCTGGAAATCTCCGATTGCATCCTAATGGTCTTTGAAGGCTTATAAGTCAAAAATTGTCCAAAACAATGCTTTTCTCTTTTATTAAGTGGGTCTAATGGCAGAGTGTAGGCAGGAGAGTATGCACTGATGTGTATTAGAGCAGAATGTACCAAATACATCCTCTGTGAAGTTACAAGTATTGCATATTTTATTTGTGGCCTATCATCTATATTAATTGCTTGTCTCATTTGCTGTATAAACATCTTATGAAGTCATTATTTTAGCATTAACAGTCTTGCTTCACTTGCGTCTTTTTCCTTTTTATTACCTTCTTCTCTATATCTTGCTGTGTTTCTTTAGTGTGCTTTCTCACCGTTTGTGTAGGTGTTTATCAGAGGAAAATTACCAGTTTTTTTTCTCTCTAAGTGGGAACGTAGTGACGAGGCGTTGAAGTGTGTGGAGGCTTGTCCTTCAGTGTTAGGCTACGAATGACCAAGCGCAATTGTCTGGGCTGTTTGTGTACATGTCTAATTGAATTGAAAGAGACCAATTGAATTCCCAAACTGCTTCCTATTGAGTCAGATGCAGAGGTGAGTGTATTTGTCACTTTTCCAGACGTGCTGAAAAAGAAGGGACACTTGTTCTCCCTCTTATACCTTGTATTAAGGCCGGTCGAAACTGCAACTATCAATACTAGGGGTGCCGCCGCTCATGCTGTTCCACCATTGATGGTTTCACCCTGACATGTCAGAGAGCTCAACACAAAACCACTTTCTCATCAGCCCTAATCTCGTACACGACCCTCAGCTGTGGGTCAGACTGTTTAATCTCAACAGTCCTCATCATGGTCAAACATTTTGTTTTCTGGTTCCTCTGAGAGGCTTTGATCAGAGAAAAACGCCTCTCCTTCCTCTCAGTTTGTCTCTCCCATGCAGGGAAAAGAAGGAAATGAGCATCAACGTCACAGTGTTCTATTAATGGATATGCCTGGGATGCCATGTAATCAAGAAAATCACTTAAAGTAGATGTTTATTTATTTACAGAAGAAGGTTTCTTCTCTCCAAGTGGAACTGGGTTGAGTGAAGCATGTAAAAGAAGAATCAGATAAACGGTGCTATTTTGACATTTAATACACTCAGAAAAAAAGGAGAAAAAGACTAGATTCGATCTCCTGAAAATGATATCACTGTTTGATGACTTGATGGCCATGCAGAGGAGTTCATTCAGTGACTTCTCTTTTACAGCCAGTGTAATGTGGCAGAATTAAAGACTAGTACATTTCACCACTGTGGTATTTGGCTCAGTGATACAGTAACGCAGAATGGTACATCACACACGGTGCTACTCTAATCTTATGTGTAGGATCCCTCTGACTGTAGCCCTGGCTGTGCAGAATATAAATGAACTAGTATGTGACCCATGGGGAACTGCGGCTTGTAGATGTGGAGAGCAGAGTTTTGGTAAAGGGTGTGACACAAAAATGATTTGGTAAGTAATCCTTTAAAATGTGAACGACAGTTAACATATTAATATGCAGTAAGGCTGGGCGATTTTATCAATTCTACGATATATATTGACGTTTTGTTTCCCCAGAAAGTATAGATTTTTCAGCCTCAAGTATCGATACATTAAGCCCCTTTCAAATCCCCCGTGTTCCGTCTGGTACTCTGCTCGCTGCCCATTTCCCCCGTTCACTTTGCAGGAAGAGCGATGAGGTCATCCAGCCACTAGTGTCGCTGTAGAGCAGTTCTACAAGTTACCGTCTTGATACTGTCTGTACACAGATGCCGACATCTTTCTCTTCCTGTTTACACAGTCATAGCTCAGAGATTCAGGAGAATGGAGGTGAATATAAATCCAGCACCTTCATACTTAAAAGCAGATGTGTGGGAGCACT
>JAPQRP010072108.1:0-18669 GCA_037367295.1 Apogon hyalosoma | reverse complement strand
ATTCATGTGTTAGAATGGACCAGTCAAAGTCCAGACCTAAATCCAATCCAGAATCTGTGGCAAGATCTGAAAACTGCCATTCAGAAATGCTCTCCATCTAATCTGGCTGAGCTTGAGCTGTTTTGCAAAGAAGAATGGGCATAAATTTTAGTATCTAGATGTGCAAAGCTGGTAGAGACAAACCCCAAAAGACTTGCAGCTGAAATTCCAGCAAAAGGTGGTTCCACAAATACTTTTGCACACTGCCCTTTCTACTTCACAATTGTATGCCACTTTGTGTTGGTCTTTCACATAAGATTCCAATAACATATATTTATATTTGCAGTTGTGACGTGACAAAATGTGGAAATGTTGCAAGCCACTGTATGTATGTATGTATATATGTATGTATGTATGTATGTGGAATACGGAAAAAATGGCATTTTTGTACTTGTATGTGTGTGTATGTATATATATGTAAAATTCTACATACAATTAGGAGTCAGTACTATTGTATGTATTTTTGGCATTGTTCAATATGCAGTAAAATGTCCAAATGAACATGAACAGTGTAACACAAGTTGAATTGTTAAGTATTTAGTACTTATTTAAATGTAATATTAGTTAACTAATATTGCTCTGTTCCTATGTTTGTATTTGTTAAATCTAGGGCTATTTAGACTGGATCACTCAGGCCGAAGATATTGACCCAGAGAATGAAGATGATGGGATTGATGATGACAAACCTAGAAACCGTGAGTACTACACCATGCGTGTGTCAAAGGCAAAGAAATTACAAATCCACTTTTTAATGTTATTTTGAGATGTTTGGTGGTATTGTAGTATGCTGGATAGGACTATGTTTTTATGTTTATAGATAATATGCACTCAGTGCAGCAAGAAATTGTGAGTGTTACTGTGCTTATGTTTATGAGTGGGTGTGCATATGGTTCTTGTCACATCCAGTGTTTGGCCTGTAAGTAGATAGCTCACTGCAGTGGTGGTGGTGGCTCATAGTGAACGAACAACTGACTTACTGACAGAGTGACTGAATGACTGACGTTAATATTGTCTGCTTGTTTGGCTGAGAATCCTCCTGAGGTTTAAAACCTGTTTAGATTTTAGTTGAATGTGTCAAACTGCAGCTAATAGCCTCTAGGCATGCATCGCATACACAGAGCTAACACACAGCCTCATGCACATATGCAGAATCTCACACACACACTGCAGGAATACAGCACTGGGAATGTGTGTACTTCGGTTCTATCAAAGATTTACACACAGACAAATTATCACCTTGTCTCCCTCCAAAACACCTCCAGAGAGAGCCAGCTCTACTAGCACATCTCTCACTGGGACAGAGTGACATTTCCAAAGGAGGAAAGAGGAGGGCATTGGCCTCTTTTAACCTGGAGGTCTTCACAGATTGACAATAAATGAATAACCAATGGAGACAATATGAAGAAGCAGAGTCTGCATTCTGCACTGCACACTGCCTGGTCTCCTACACTTTAGCATGAAATGGAGCAAATGCAAAAGAAAGAAAAAAAATGTTATCTTTCAGGGAATTTCAGGACCATTAACATGGCCACATGAGTGCGTCACAATAAAGCACTGCATCCCTGTATCTAATCCACAACAATTCTGCTTATTTTCACCTGTTATTGTTGTGTTCCCTTGGGTCCAGTCTCTGTGGCAGCAATTTTTCAAGTACTGGCACATTAACAAATAAATATGTCCTTCTACTGGAACACTTTAGAAAATGTCATCCCTAAATTGCACACATTCTTATGATCTGTGCTTCAGACCTGCACTGCTGACAGACAGTTAAGACAAACTTGTATTAGCTGTAGAGGAAAGAGGACAGAAATAGTAATCGTTCTTTATCAAATGCACTAGAATATGAACAGATACATATGGTTCTAAATGAAGTCACCACAGCACATATAGACCATTTTCCTGATATTAAAAGTGGGGGTCTGTCAAGTGCAAGATTCAGTCCATTATTTTTATTAAAGGATATAACTTAGGCCATTAGATCCAGATGATCTGACAAAATGACTGATATATATGATCCATATTTCTCCATCAGTGAGATCAATCATCCTTCTGTTTGTGAAGGTAGAAAATCAAGCCACTTGCTCTTTCCATTGCTCTCCCTCCTTCTCTCCTCGATGGATGGATCCTCTTCTGGGAAGATGAATGAGGGCAGTTTGTCCCCACTGCTCAGGACATTTTGCATAGATTTGTGTGTGCACTCACATACGCGCACACATACTCATGTCCTAAGAAGGGATAAGGAGAGAGAAAGATGGAAGGGAAAATAGATATTGAGATAGAGAGACCAAGAGATAGAAATAGAGAGGGAGAGAGTCTGTGAGCGGGAATGGAGACAGAGGGTATCTAGGACAGAGAACAGATGGGATTTCACATCACGAGCAAGTCACACTAGTGACCACACACAGCACACACACACCTTTCTGTGCATATATCTTTTCACGCCATGATTCCATGAAGAGCTACATTGGGCTTAAAATTGATATATGTGATGAGATCGGCATGTTGTTATGAAGACAAATGTGTGTTGTGTATGTATTGTTGTTTTTAGTGACAGAGAGTAGTAGGTGCCATTCACTTTATTGATTTTCACTATTCTTAGTAATGGTGTGTACTACTGTGGGTCAGGAAGCACTAAATAAAGACTGTATACATATCATATGTGACCAACACATACGGTATCTGCATGGACAGCCACATGTATGCAGTAATGTATGATATGATGTGAATGGTACTGCTCTTTATATATTCATGTAAAAATAACATCATGATGTGTTTTCCTGTACATATTCCTACATGTTTCCTGTCATCTCGGATACATACTGAATGTGTGTCTTGCATGCTCTCACCTCTACCATCTTGCTCTTGCATGCTGTCGTGTTGTTTGGCATCCTGCCACTGCTGTCTGTGGTAGGAGTGTCTCCAGCCCACCTGGGTAAGAAGACCAGTAAGCTTGCCTGGTTCAGTCACTCTGCCGACTCTCAGGACGGTATGCGTGCGTCTCTGTGTTGTGTGTGTGTCTGTGATATGTGTTTCAGTGTCTGTTCAATGTGTTGATAATAAGAGTTCATAGCATGATTCATTCAATTAATAAACTAGAAGGATCTAATGGGTTTCTGGGACCTGTATCATGAGTTCAGCATACCCAGATCCCTTTCTGTTATGTGGTTTGACAAAGTCTAACCAACCCAGGGTCTCAGACTTTGTGTGCGTTCACATAGGAGTGGAGATGACACCATGTGACCCATCACAACTGTGGTCTAGATTGCCCTGATATTTCACACAAGGAGAACTAACTGTAATTTTCAACAGATGTGAGGAATTTATAGATGTAACAAGCTAAAAGATACACAACAGTTGAATTTCCCCCAAGGGATCAATAAAGTACATCTGTATTTGTGTTAAGAAACACAGCACAACTGCTTGTAATTACAGTTATTTATTCTGTTAAATTAATGTGTTGTATTGTTATGGTATGTAATGCAACAAAACACCCTTTGTGATCCTGAAATCCTATGGTTGAAGCAGAAGTTTCCTCAGTAACCTCTTCATCCTGCTTCATGATACAGGCTCCTGGTGTGGATGCTTCCTTCAGGGCTTTGTTTGGGACATGGCACAAGATTAGGATAACGTGTTGTTTTAACCTCCCACTGAGTGGATCAAAGAGGCAAAACACTGTTGCATTTGTAATAGTTGAAAACATTTATCAATATTTAGTGTTGTGTGTTTGTGTAGCTTGGATTTGGCTGACACTCTATGTTCAATGCTGGAGGCAGATTTTTGTGCATCTTTCATGTGCTAAATATACACTGGTCGTAAAATGGTAAATGAAGCGAAATTTTATTTTAATGGTCAATTGTATTTCACAAGTACAAGTAGTCAAGTAGTCACTCAACAGCTGCTTTAACCCATAAAGACCCAAACAGCAACTGGCGACCAAAATCATCTACTGATCTAAACTGTTTAATAACTTCTGAACCATTAATCCTATCAAAACGTAATTTAAAAAAAAAAAAAAAAAAAATTGGCATAAAATGCCATTTCTCTTCTTTTCATGGTCATCAGATATGACCCCCTTGGACGTTTAGAGGCTCCGTAGTTACCGTGGAAACACCGTCATCTTCTACAATAGTGATTCACCAGTAAAACCCATGGAGTTTGATCAATGACAGTGCTTGTAGATGCTTATGTTTGTGTTTAGTTATTGATCTGTTTGCTTAAAAAGGTTGCATTTTTTGTTTTCTTTGTTTTGTAACATAATAACCCTCAACTTTAACCTGAGTTTCCACAAACATCTACATGATCAGTAAATTAAATACAGGAAAAAACATAATTTTCACAGAAAACGCAAAATACAGAGGATAATATTTTAATAAATGGTGTTAAATCATTTAAGAAAGGTTAAATCTAGAGGAAAATTCACTTGGGAACCGCCACAGAAGTCACACTGGGTCTTTATGGGTTAAATGTGGTATTATATACAGTGTATTTAGTCTATTTTACATCTGTATTTACTAGACAAATCATTTGTTATTTCTTAATTATTCCTTCAGTGATTTTTTTGTCAGAAGGAAAGATGTCATTAATTAATTAAACAAATATTCTGTGTTTATGATCTATCCTCATTGTCATGTTCAGCTTTTTAATGCCTGTCAAATATAAGGTTTTTATTGTTTATTTTCAGTCCATCATTTTATCATTTTTCATTTTGTTTCAGATATTCAGTCAATGTGTAGTGGTAATTTAATCATTAATTAATTCAGGAAGGTTATCTGTATGATTATGTACAATGATTTAACTGTGTATGTGGATGTTTGTTGGTTTGCTCAGAATGACGATGAAACATTTTTCCATTACTATTTTAAGTACACAATACTTATGCAGTCACATCTCGAACTCAAGAACTCAGTAGGAGAATGACCCTATATATTCATCAACATGATTCTCCTTTCTTAGAAAAGAGGAGACTTTATTGATCCCTGAGAGGAAATTCACAGTGATGAATGCACAGGCTCAAACGATATAAATACAGGGGTCGCCAAAGAATAACATCTCTTGCATTTGCCGAGGGGAAGACGAGACTCGACAAATGTGTTGCGTGGTGTGCAGTGAAACGAACACACTAACCTGCGCCCAGAGTTCCACGGATCCCATTAAACTCCTTCTTCCTATTTTTCTTTCAATTTATCTTTTATGTTGCATCATTTTTTTCTTTGGAAATTGAGCGGGGCGCGTTCAAGTGAATTAAAAGGCTTAACAGTACAAGACAATATTACAGCTGGAATAGTAACATCATGTGACTTTGAAGGGGGTGTAATTATTTTTCAGAGACTCATTTGTATTGTATTTGTGTACGGCATTAGCTTGACTACATGTGCTTATTTGTATTTTGACATATAATTGGTGTCCATTTCTGCATTTTTTGCTGGTGGTGGTGGTGAGTCGTATATATGTGCACTTGTCTTGCTCAGCCATGCTCTCTATTCCCAGGTAAGAACCATCGTTTTCAGTCTCTGCGAGGAGCCGTGAAGAAAAATGCGGCTTTCCTTCGTAAGGCGTGTGCGTCTGTCTGCATGGTCCGACACTAGTTAAAGACTGAATAGAAATGTGATTCTAGACATGCAAGCGGGTTGCATCCTCCTTTCGCTTCACTTATTCTTTATTCCTATACTCCTCTTGTTGTCTTTCTTCTCCCTTCCCTCTGCATTGGACTAAGCAGCTTTCTCTAACTCCTCCAGAGCTAAGCAAAGCTAAAAAGCTGCTTCTCAGCACTTAAAAGTAGTTTATTCTCATTGTCTTCTTTACCTCATTTGAATATTTACAGTTGAATAAAGCTGTCAAGACTTTTTATTTTAACATTTCTGAACCAATAATTACTATCTCTGCCCCTGTGTATCAAAACTTCTATGTTTTTAGCAGCCCTTACGTTGTAAATAAATGCAATAAAAAGGCAGTATCAGAACAGGGAGTAAGGAGACAAAGAGACAAACATTAAGGTATGAAGCCACTGTTCTCCTTTCTGAGTTTGAGAGGAAACAGTTCGCATTTGCCTGATACATCTGGAAGGGAACAAAGAGAGGAAGGTGTCATCACAGAAGAGTAAATTTGACATTACCCACTGTACATATACATGATAACAGACGTCTGCTTTAAATTTGTGATGTTACATTCCTCTTCTTGTAGTCCTTTCAGATTTCTTTTCCTAAAATCCCTTGCATTGTTACTTCCCACGTTAGGTGTGATAATCAAAGTAATCACAGTATAGCTGCAGCTTTTGAGTTTTACCTTTTTTTTTTTTGGCACATTCAGGCACTTGTCACACCGAGAAATGACTGAGAGCTCATTTTTAGTACCTACACTTGATTTTATTGACGTCTAAACAGCATTTGGTGCTATATCTTATCTGTTAGAAAGCTGTTGCAGGATGGATTCAATCCCCTTTGAAAAAGTAAACAGACCACAGCTGAAAATGATCACAATGCTGTACTGTGTCATGACATGAATGCATGTGTTTTGAACTCAAACAGTGATCATCTCATCTTGATTTTGACCCATCCCAGGTTTGGTGTTGAGTGTTTTAAGCTCACACAGTTCCAAACAGATTACAGCACTGTCACTTATTTTTTATTTCACAGAGGCTACTGTATTGAGTGAATTTAAACATGATAATTTTCATTTCTTATTTCTAACACCATCACTATAGAATTCCACTTTATGTTCAAAAAGTCTGACAATTCCCTATCTTTTTAACTCCCTTCTTTACTCCCTTAATTTCTCCTCCTCTGTACACTTTCTTTCTTTTTCTCTTCTTTTCCTTCTTTCTCTTTGTGTCTCAGGTCTTTGGGGTTTTCTCTAACAATAGCGATTAAACTAGTTCAGAGCTCCATTGAGGAGAAGGCACTGGTTATATATTTGAAAGGTTTCAGCCTCGGGAGAGACTGGAGGGCCCTGAGTGCTTTTAACCAGTAGCATAGCAGCAGGTGGTACATGTTGAGGTGAAAGAACATACAGCGTGTTCTCAGCAGAGGCCATCATGTCCAGAGAAGCCTTTCTGATCACATTACTCCATCAACCATATGCCAAACATAATATTATGCTTTAGTTAACCTGAACTGTAGAGCTTTTAACCTGATTCATCTCAAATCAGATATAAAACTGGAAGTCTCCTTTTGCAGTCAAGATTGGGACTGAGGAATGGTGTGATGACTGCTGCCCTCTTATGTTTGGGATGACTGACTGCATGCTGAAAAAGGCTTTGCTTGCTTATTTGCTACTTAAATTGTGCAACAATATGTACCATTATTTATCTTTATTCAAGACTATATCACTTATCCACAGACTATAAAGTAAATATGCATGTAACATTATTTAGATCAAACTAAGAAGGGAGTAGGGAGGAGGGTGAATAGTGTCTCATTTACTGATTATTTTATATTCAATCTCACTTCATTAAAAAAGACAAGAAAAGAGTACTTAGCTTAGTTTTTGTGTTTTGTTCATTTTGCTCTCATCTTTAGTGGTCATCATGTTCCTTGGTTTCATATAAGAAGTCGTTTTGCCAGAGTAGGTTTTGCTGTGTTTTTTTTTTTTTTTTTACAGTGGATATCTTATTTTAACACGAGAGGCATTGAGATTCATATGCAGTATCTGACTCTGGTACCCAGAGGGTATTACAATAAGTGTTTGAGGTGACAGTGAGGGGAGCGCAGCTCATTCCCGCAGGCAGGCGCAGACTGACAGAAGCAATAAAATGCAATGTATCACTTCATATCAGTCTCTCAAACAGCCATCCCCACATTCATCCTTTCCACTCTCTCTCTCTCCGCCTCTCTTTCCCCTCTATCTGTCCCTCTTGCAAAGCGTCCATCACTCCCTCCCTCCAATCCTACTTCACATTTTCTTCAGTCCATTTTCCCCCTTTTCCCTCATTTCTGGCCATAAGTGCCAATTCATATTAAACTGTCTCTCCTTCCTCCTCACTAGTCTGCACCTCCATCTTCCCTATATTCACTTTTCCATCTTTACACATCATTACACTTGTCTTCAAATACGGACAAAGGGACACATTTGCAGTCTCCTTGCGTCTGTATAAACAAAGACAGATTGAAGTCAGTAAGCTTCTACCTGTTTACACTTGTCCAAAAATATGCTTGAAGGAAGAAGTAAATTTCCAGATGCTTATGTTGACATAAATCATAAATCTAACAATTATTTTAACATTAGAAAGCTTTTACAAAACCTGTGCTGCAACATCCCCCACACTGTTTGCAGATCAGCATGTCTGCAACAAGTTTATTTATTTATTTTCATTTAATCTCCATGAGCTATAAAATCACAAAAGGGTTTGTTAAGATTTAATTCAACCTCAGCCAGGCAATCCCTCAGCTTAGAAGTTGAAATCCATCCTAATAGTTGTTGCAGGGGTTGTGCCCCAGAATCCCTAACCAGTAAATTTTGCTAGTATGGCAACTTGGTGTGTAATTAGTTTAAGCAATCAGTACAAAATTTGGGAGTGGTTTTGTTGACTCAAGGGTATTTGTGTAGCAGTGCGTTTTAATTAGTAAGGCAAGGCATGGAATAGGCCGCAATGCTGACTTGTGGATCCTTACATGGCAACAGTATCTTTTAATTAGTTTGTATCCTGAGGTAAGGATTGTTGGATGAAGCCAGTTTAACACCTAAAGGCCTTGTAGATGTCAGCATATATCGGACTTGAAGGCAAGAAAGGAAAATCTCATGTTTAACTGTCTTATGAAGTGTCCACTGCAGTTTTAAGTGCTTCCTATGTGTGTGTAGCAACACTGGTATGAGCTCAAGGTGTGAAAGCAGAAGAGTTAAGAACAAGCATGAGGGTTATGTGAGCAATGTGCCACCTATTCCCCTGCCCTGTTAATTCATCTTTTTTTTCTTTCTTTCTACACCTGTCGTCTCTGTTTCTGATCCTCACTGTCTCTCAGTGAGCATGCCCGCCAGTGAGAATGAATCAGTCAACACAGACAACGCCCCCGGGGGAGACGTGGAAGGGGAGACCTGCTGTACCCGGCTAGCGTAAGTATCTCACATTCTCACATATTTCTTCTTCTACTTCTGCTTCTTTTCTTCCTCAGCTCTTACATCAGTCCCTCTGATGAACATCCTGCACCTTCCCTGTTTTACCAATTGCACTGTCATTTAAGACAAAGTTCACATAGATTAGCCTGCCTCCATTCTGAAATAGTCTCATCATTTCTGGAAAAATTAAAATGTTTTAGCACTACTCCATTAAATAATGATAGGGAGAACTTGAATGAATCTTATCAAGTCTAAAAAGATTGCAGATCTCTTCAAACCCTCTTTGGCCCTGGACAAAAACCTACTAACTTCTAGCTTTTGTCTTTGGTGTGAGAAGGTTAAATCAGCATAAATTTCTGGGTCAAATGACTCTGCAGGTATTTGTCAGTTCCAGCTCGAAAACAGTTCCAACATCTATTTATTTATTCTTGCTATACTGTGAACTTTTGGATGTTGGTGCATAAATACCCTGACAGGAAGAATATTTATTGGTTTTATAGTGGGGAACAACTAAGAATGGAGATTTTATTCTTCAGGCAAGGTAAAACACAGATGAGATGGTGCAGTAAGAGAGCTTCAGCTGGTTCAAGCGAATCTGTTCCCTGTTTTTTTTAAGCGATTGTGATCTGGAGCATGACAGAAAACTGAATTTTTTCTACTGAAGACTTCCCACTGTTTTAGTTGGTTTTACAAAAAAAATGGATCTGTGCACTAATTTTTGATACAAAAATTGTATAAGCTTGATGAGAATAAGGTTAGAAGTGACAGAGTTTTACTTAATCATAGTATGTTAATTAATTATTAATAGTTTAAGTGTTTCCATGTTCCTCCTCTGTGCTATTGGAGTTGTAGTGTGCAGAGTTATGTCAAAGTTTTCAATATTCCACTAACAAGGGGACAAAGTTTTACCGTGCACATCTAAAATCTGCATTAAAGACGTGAGCTTTAAAAGCCACATTTAATCACAACTCATTTTGAAGCAGAATGCTAATTTAACAGGTACAACTTGAAATCCAAAGCCATCTCTGTGTATACCCTGAAGATTGATGTCCCAAATGAAACGTCTTATGTCCAGCAATCTGCTAATTTACAGTATTTGTATGCATTGTTCAATTCAGGAGGAGAAAAATGACAAGATTTCCTGCCTTAGAACAGAACATAGGAAAACAAATAAAACCTCATTTAACTGCTGTCACAGTAGAACATTTATATTTACAAAATTGCATGGTTTGTAAATTAAATCAAAGTGAGCATTTATAAATCAGGAGAAAGACCTTTAAAATCTGAAATCAGTCATTTAGCATTCCTGTTACTGGTAATGGTAACATTAATGACAAATGCACAAAAACAAGCTGATTTTAAAGAAGAAGCCCATCCTAAAATGTGTTTTGTATCAAGATCGACTCTAATCAAAACAATACATCAATAAAGAAGTGGGGCATCTGTCATAATGACATGTTAATTAATAGTAATCCAGCTTCTATTACTTTTTCTGCACTGTCTCTTTCTCATTCATGCTGTGTGCTAGTGAAATGCTTCCTCCTCCCCTGTGGGAGCTCACAAACAGCTGACTCACTCGCTCTCTCCTCTCTTTTCATTTTTTACATTGTTCAAACAAGTGCAGCACTTTCTTTCTTAGACATGAGGCCACGTGGGAACCATGACCCCTGCTGGCCCTCTTTAACACGCACGCAAACATACATTAAATAACTGTTAAAAACTGTTCATGTTGAAGATGGGAATACAATCGACTCACCAATGCCAAGGTGAACTCAAACTGAATGAGAAACACACTGACGAGAGTGCAGATAAATCCTGTAGGCATTCTTGGATGGTACACCGTTGTTCAACCATACTCCCGCTGTCCATCTGTTGCTTTGTCTTTGTTATGTTGTTTGTGTTTATTTGTCCAGTGTCAGACCAAAACAACCGAAACAATGAGAATGTGAATCTTCAGAAACAGATGTCAGTTAAGCCTTTATTTTGCTGTTAGAGTAATCCATCAATAGAATATCAATTTACATTTCAGCCATTCTCCTTTTAACAGTGATAAAGCAGATTTTACACCTGTCATTTTGTTCTTCACTTAAATAATGTAAATCCAAATAAATAGCAAACTCTACCAGGGCTATAAAATCCAGGCATTTCTTCTTCCTCTGTGAGAATGCAACAAGTTTGGCCAGGAGCATTTGCTGGCACTATTATGGAGATTAAGACTTTGTGTTTGCCAGTTCTTCTTCACTTTGCTATGGAGAGAGACCTCAGGGTAGGAGCTACTTCAGCACCCGCTGATCTCATAATCGAGACGGACACATGGAGGGAAGAGACGTGTGTACTGTCAGCTTCCATATCCAGCCAGTCAGTCATTTTATTCCTTCGTTCAGTCAGTCACTGAGTCTTTTTATTGCTTCAGTCATTTGGTCAGTCAGCCAGGCAGTCAGCCGGTCGGTCAATTCATCTGCTTTTATAGACAAAATCAGTGCAAACCACTCACAGCTACTCTCTGAAAGCTTCAAGGGAGCGGTACAGTTTGTGGCACATTTAAATCTCCTTTTTGCTAACTTTAAAACACCTTTGATTTATAAATAGAAAATGTAGAATTTTAGATTATGAAGAAACGACCTGAAAAATTCCCCTACCAGAGTGTCGACCAAACCACAAAACGGTGTAATAATGGTCAACTCTGACCTCTGAATGCCTCATCAAGCACATGGAAAGCTTTTGCTAACATTGTAATATATGCACATGTTGCATTTTTGTCTTTCAAAACCAGCTTTTGGTCAGTGTGTGACTTAGTAATGGCCTCCAAATTACATACACACGTCACAGATTTAAGACACAGTCTAATAATTAAATCTGGGCACAACATCTTCCATAATGTCCTCAGTTTTTATGTATGTATGTACTGTACCTTTTGCTGTAACAGTGGTGAACAATCAACAGATTATGTCCATTAATAAATTGTGTTTTTACAAAAGGATTTACTGGAGATGTTCCAAATTCACAATGCTATGTCTTTTGACTGGATGCCACTGTGTACATGTTTGCAGGGGGTGATTTGTTTAAAAGGAAAGTGGGTGACAATATGTGGATTACTTTCTGTTGTACCCAAATATGTGTTACCAGTGGGTAAACGTATTTTTAAGCAGATGTGTTCATTGATCACCTTACCATATGAGCTACAAAATGTTGGTGTGATTCAAATAACTGTACTCCTCTGGAAATACTGGAGATCATTACTAAGTTGATCAAGGAACCTATTTGTTTAAGTATCTACAGTAATGAGGGAACAGTTTCCCTCTGTTCAGCTCAAATCACCCCTGTCATGTTGTGTACCTGTCTCTATGTGTGTTATGTGTGTATGTATAATCCATTCTGTTTTCTGTGTTCCAGAAATAGGATCTCCAAATCCAAATTCAGGTTAGTACATGTTGTTTACCATAGTCCTTTAACTCACCTGCTCTAATGTCTGCTGTGGAATTTGTACAGTCACCAGATGTGTGTTTATTTGTGCGAGTGTTTGAGGAAACAGCACAGACGTAGTGACAGAGGCCCTCCTTCTCTCAACGGTGCTGGACATTTAATCACAGTGTTGATGTGAACATAGTAACAAAACTGTTTTGAAAGGTTCTCCCAGATTAAAATCACAGATGCAAAAATGAAACCTTGCG
This sequence comes from Apogon hyalosoma, assembly GCA_037367295.1. Taxonomy (NCBI): domain Eukaryota; kingdom Metazoa; phylum Chordata; class Actinopteri; order Kurtiformes; family Apogonidae; genus Apogon; species Apogon hyalosoma. Next base: position 5,911 of record JAPQRP010072108.1, on the reverse strand, counting down.
GTGCAGGAATGCATGCCAGCTTGTGTTGTGTTGTAAATGGTGTCTCATACAACATTCAGTGTGTGTATTATGGCAGAAACTGCTGTGTGCCACCGATGGGTTTAAATAGCTCTAACAAACACAAAAGAGATGTGCAAAACCTTCATTTTGTTGGTAGAGTGGACTTTCTGGTGAGTTGTGCTGATGGTTTTGAAACAACATTTTTACAGCAGATCTCCTTGTATTCATATCTGGTGTTGGCAAAAAAAGGGTTCCAGATCTGAGCACTATCGGTATATTTATGATTTGTAGAATCATTCACTTGTTTTTCTGTTAAGGTGTAGGTTCAAATTCATTATTGTTAGCAAAGGTGTGCAATTTTTTTGCCACTGCACTTGTCGCTTGAATGTTTTTCGAATGTTTAACTACTTTTTACCCGCGCCCTGATGGGGGGGCAAGGGGTATTGTTTTTGGTTCGGTTTGTTTCTTTGTTTGTTGGTTTGTTAAGACTTTAGCAGCTAAACTACTGGTTGAATTCATACCAAACTGAGTTTATGAATTGCCTGTGACCCAGGGTAGATGATTACATTTTGGGGAAAGTAGGTCAAAGTTCTCATTTTTTAATTACTTCTTCAAATCTTTTTGATTTCCCATTTTCTTGTAATGGGCAAAATTTCAAATGTCTATAAAAACATCAATTTTGTTTCAATTTACTTCAAACTTGGCACATAGATAGAGGCAATTGATATGCTGACATCAGCCCATGCATGGACATGATGACATCAGCTGGATTGATGTCAAAATAAGCTATAGTACATGCGAGGGGTGGGTTTTGTTATGCCTGGCACCACTTGTTTACATTTGAAAACTTTAAATTTTGACAACTCTCCTGCAAAATGACCCAGATGGCTCATTAATTTATAAATTATGAATTCATATTCATGCTTTCCTGTTTCCCCACACTTAAAATAACAAAAAAAAAGTCTCCTTTTTTCTCTAACAATAATTATCTAAATTGGACAACAGCTCACAAACCATTTCCACCAATGCCTACACAATGAGTTAACCCTTTGAGTGGACTTCAAATACAGCAGATATAACAGCAATGTGTGAATTTTGTAATTGCCAAAACATTTGTTTTCAGCAGTGGAGAGCCAGACGAGAACAATAGAGTTTCCATACACATGTTGAATTGTCTGAAAGTAGAGAAAGGATTTTAAGTTTAAGACTAAAACACACACACAAAAAAAACAATGTTAATTTTCAAGTGGGAATCACAATATAACACATTTCCCTTTAATTTTGTGCCTTCAGTCATTTCATGAGAGTAGTGCTCCTTTTTTTCCTCAAATGGTACATATCTCTTTTTGCAACAAAGCTCTTCATATTGCCTTCTCGTCTTTGAGGATGACTAACTCTGTTCCACAGCTCTGCTCTCAAACAGCAAACATCTATGGACCGAGAGCTGATGTCATCACTACTCTGTAGACACACACACTTACTGTTTCTGTTTCTTTTCTCTCCTCTGCTGTTTATTTTTCACTTTCTTCCACACTTGTTTCTTTTAATCATTTTTATGTTTCATCTCCTTCCTCCTGTTATGGGCCGTTGCTACATGTTCTTATTCCATCCTACAACTTTCAATCTTTTTCCACATGCCTTTTCTTGTCTATCCTCCATCTTCCCCTACTTCTCCATGTCTTTTTTCCTCTCAATCTCTCTCTGACTCCTCAGTCGATACTCTCGGAGGTGGAACAGACTATGTAGAAGGAAGTGCCGGGCAGCTGTAAAATCCCAGGTTTTTTATTGGCTGGTCATCTTTCTGGTTTTCCTCAACACCCTGACCATTGCCTCTGAACATCACCAGCAGCCTCAGTGGTTAACCGATGTACAAGGTACATAAGCTGCCCCATCACAGATCCATAAAATGAAACATGCAGACATTTTATTTTTCCCTCTCCTCCTTTCTCCTATCATATTTTGTTTTTCTCTCTTTTTCTTAGACATTGCCAACAAGGTTTTGTTAGCACTCTTCACTGGTGAGATGCTGTTGAAGATGTACAGTCTAGGCCTACAGGTAGGAAACTATTGTACCCACATTAATTCTAAATTGTTCTAGAAAAGGTGCTTCAATAGGAATTTCTCACTTTCCCAGTTGGTTTGGATAAATGTAAAGTCTGTACATCATCATCATCATCTTCTATCTTTCCACTAACTTCTTCACATTCCCTTGTCTTCCACAGGCATATTTTGTTTCGCTATTTAATCGCTTCGACAGTTTTGTAGTATGTGGAGGGATTCTTGAAACTATTCTGGTGGAAACCAAGATCATGTCACCTCTTGGCATCTCTGTTTTACGTTGTGTACGCTTGCTGCGAATCTTCAAAATAACCAGGTTAGTAATTTTTGCAGAGAGTATGTATCTCCTTTTACCTTTACCCATTATTACACATACACTAATTCCCTTCTGAAATACTAGAAATTAAACAATTGTATTATCAAATAATTGTTTGGTCTATAAAATATCAGAACATGACATCCTTGAATATTTTGTTTGGTCCGTGATCTAAAGATTTTCAGTTTACTGGCACAGAGGATGAAAGAAATGAAAAAATATTCATGTCTAAGTTTCACTTCTACTTTTTTTAGAAAATTATTGAAACCAGTCATCAATTATCTAATTTCTTGTCAAGTAATATGGTAATCACTATGTGAATGATATATTGATTAATTGTTGCAGTTGTGGAATTATAAATTGTCCTTGTTAATCTTATTTATATTCTCTGTAAACATATTAGCATAGTACAATGTGACATAAATGGCATAGTACTCCAGTTTTACCTTAATATCTCGCCCTCAGATACTGGAACTCCTTGTCCAACCTGGTGGCCTCGCTGCTGAATTCAGTCCGCTCCATCGCTTCTCTGTTACTGCTACTCTTCCTCTTCATCATCATCTTCTCCTTGCTGGGCATGCAGCTCTTTGGGGGAAAATTCAACTTTGACGAGACCCGACGCAGCACTTTTGATAACTTCCCCCAGTCTCTGCTCACTGTGTTTCAGGTGATTATACTATAAATGTTGGGCTTTATGGCCTGTTGTGCTGCAGTGTTTTAGTTTTCATCTGTCTTCATCCTCAGCTTGTGTCTGTGATATTATAATATTTGTCTTTTCCATTTGTGCAGTACAAAACAAATTTTCTAAGTATTTTAATCTAGAATGAGTCACACAAAGAAATGCTATTAAATAAAATTTGTCTTAATCACATGGGTGAGATAACTTCTTTTTTAATGAAAATGTAATTTTTATAAAGATATTTTTTGATAGTTGGGTATCAATTGATTCAGTAGAAATTTCTTATTATAATCATCCTTTTTATAAAGACAGTAAAACTTCCTAAACAATTGAAAAAATAACACTATTTTCAGATCGGCAGGAAAAGTCTTTTGATTAAAAATAAGACATACAGTGTGACACAAAGTGAATAGAGTTATAATACTGAGACTTATCTCCACAGATTCTAACAGGAGAGGACTGGAACTCTGTCATGTACGATGGCATCATGGCATACGGTGGTCCCTCTTTTCCTGGCATGCTGGTCTGCATCTACTTCATCATCCTTTTCATCTGTGGAAACTGTATCCTGCCACAACAAAGATCTGCCAATAAATTTTGCCATCAAATGGATTTCTGTGAGATAGATCCTGATTTCATATGCTGTTAAAGGAGGGAGCAGTGTGTTTTACATGATGACAAATTCACAAAACTGTTTACTGTTTCTGTCTGTTAGCAGGTCAGTGTTTTTGAAAAATGGTTATTCATTATGTTTTCCATCTGCTGAGATTGTTTACAACCATAATGGATCCAAAACATCCTTAACCTCACTCTCCTGACCAGATATCCTACTCAATGTCTTCTTGGCCATCGCTGTAGACAATCTGGCAGATGCAGAGAGCCTAACATCTGCTCAGAAAGAGGAGGAGGAGGAGAAGGAGAGGAAGAAACTGGCCAGGTAAAGTGAGGAGAAAAGATAGGAACTTATAGGAAGGAAGAGAGAACAGTTTTGTGTCTGATCATTTTTGGTCAACGTCTTTACTTACAACATCCCAGTATGCTGTGACTTTGAAGTACAAGCACTACAAATGCTCACCAATTAGAACAAAGTCATATAATATGGCTTTTAGACAGGCTGATATTTACCTGGTCTTCTGCCTAAACAGATTTTATTGGATAATTTTAGTGCCTTATTGCCTGCAAAGGTAATTTGTCAGGAGGATAATGTGGCACAAATCACTAAACATATCCTTGTTAGCTACCTGTATCGATTTCAGGAGAAAGTGTGATGGAAAACAACAAACTGCCTGCCAAGTCTCCTCTTGGTTTGCTTTGAATGAAGCAGACACCTGCTGTGATTGAAATATACACCACTGTAGAAGACCTCAGTGTTTATTTGATCTCCATAGTGTCAGTTTTTGATTCAGCAATTACATACAAATCAAGTGGAATAGCATTAGGCTAACACAGCCTGAGTGAGGGGAATGGTAAAGAGGATAAACATGATCTTCCCTTGCTTCCATCTCCTCCAGGTTGACCAGCCCAGAAAAGCGTCAAGATAATGAAAAACCTCCTCTGGAGGAAGAGAAGAAAGAGAAGATAGAGCTGAAGTCTATCACCTCTGATGGGGAAACCAACACTGCTACTAAGGTACACAGAGAAAAAAAAGATAGAATCAGGGACTGTGTGGATAAATACCGTACTATAGTATGTGTTTACATTTTATCTAGTTTTATTGTATAATCTTCCTTTTTTATTCCTTTTCTAATGTATGTTTATTTAGTATTTCCTCAACATTATAAACCTCTTTAACTTTATGTAGTAAAGATCTCATGAACTATTGTGTGAGGATCTTGTAAGAGAAATTAATGAAGTTATGAATGATGTTCTCGCTACAGATCAACATGGATGACTACTGTGGAGATGAGAGTGAAGAGAAGAACCCATATCCTGCAAATGACTACATAGGTAACTCAGCACAGCCACAAACCACATACAACACACTTACTGTTTATAAAGTACTTACAAATTTCCATCAAATACACAGCTCCATTTGCCTTCTCCTGACCTGTTTCTTATGACTGTCTCCTGTCCTCTCTCCTTCCCTATCTCCATTCTTGTCTCTGTTCCTTTTGATCAGGAGACGATGATGATGAGGAGCCAGAGATGCCTGTAGGCCCAAGACCACGGCCGCTGTCTGACATCCAGCTCAAGGAGAAGGCAGTTCCCATGCCTGAGGCCCGCGCTTTCTTCATTTTTAGCCACACCAATAAGTAAGAATAGATAGAAGTTCTGCCTTAAAATTATGTTCTTCCCTGATGACTTAATGATCATGTTCCAACCGTTTACCTGATTCTGTCTCTGTTTTCCAGATTCAGGGTTCTGTGCCATAAGGTTGTCAACCACAACATCTTCACCAACCTTATCCTCTTCTTCATCCTGCTCAGCAGTATAAGTTTGGCAGCAGAGGACCCCGTGAAAAATGACTCCTTCAGAAATAAGGTACATACATACATAAAAAAAGATGACAAACGTTTGCATCAGCAGTCAAAAGGCCAAATATTCATGAATGTACAGACTGAAGGAAATGCTGCAGCCCTCATTAGTTGCCCACAGGCATCCATTGTTACTAAGTGGATTAAAGCTGGAAGCAACATACAGAGAAGTACAGCCTTAGTGTGCTTTGTCTGTTATACTTAATGAGATTTATTCTAATGTATGGGAACTGTGATTTACTTAAGTAGATGTGAAATCACCCGTTAGGCTTTGTTGTGCCAATTTTTTTTTTTTTTAGCCAGACTGACAAGTTAAAGGGGAACTTTGCAGGATTTTTACCTTAATTAAACAGTTTCAGAGTAATTCTGATGGTTAAATGGCTT